>JASDQU010108808.1:14986-47510 GCA_032191745.1 Picea mariana
CAATACGTGTTCAGCTCAACTGCAGAATAATACCTCTTCGAAGAGAAGCGTTAAAGAATTCCTGGTCATCCATCCAGATCCGTGATCCTATGATGAAAGGAAGAAGTGGAATCTCTAGGGCATGGAATCTATAAGAAACTCCATGGACCCAAAGGTAAAAGAAAAGCATGAGGATTCCAAGAAAGAAAGAGGAACCAAAACAACCAGTCATTGTATCAAGAATCACAAGATTACCAGCCTGATATGAATTCACTAAAAGCAATCAAGCAGAAGAACTGAAAGTCGTGATGAAGAACAATGTATGACTTATGAATGAAAGCATTGCAAGATCCAGAACCAGAGGTTCTCCCAGATGGAGGGAGAAGACTATGATGATTACTTGTTCCAGTACACCAAACATATCATTGCATGAGTCATTATATCATCCGCAACATCCATGAGTTGGAATTCTACATCAGATAAATGCAAAGAATGTTCTCCAGAGAAATTGAATAAAGAGTGTATGAAGAGTAATCTAAAGACTTTGAGACATACCAGAAAGAGACTCCTGTATGCAGATAAGTAGAAGACAACTTGGTGGAGAACCTCCAGTGCATAGCATAAGCGTAGTGAAGATTTCCTATAACATCAAGATGACTACTTAGTAAATCAGATCTCATGATGACATAAGAAGTGCTACTTGGATATGTTCCAGTTCTCCAACTATGATGTACTCTATCATCCAGATCTACATGAAGCCTTCACAGTGTTCAGGACTAAAGTACAAGTATTACATTATCCATGATGAAGTCTAGAAAGGAGAAAGTGGTTCTCCAATATATATTTTCACTGATGAGCAGACATCAGATATCCTGACAAAACCTCTATCAAGAATCAAGTTTGCATATTTCCGAGAGAAGATAGGGATCGTGGAAATAACTCCCTTAGCTGAAAGGGAAGATTCTCCAAGCTAGAAGAAGGTACGGAAAATTATTCTTGAAGAACATTTATTTTTGTGATTTAAATGACTCTCCAGTTAGGAGGGAGCACTGAAAACATTATTTATTTTTATAATTGAAAATTAATCCAGATCGGACAGATGCTTTCCTGTTCGGAAAGTGGATTGAGATTTCTAGCGGACAGTGACTTCCCATTGTAGTTAAGATGGGAGGCAGACTGATTGTTGATGTATCATAGACAACGAATTCCCATTGTGGTTAACAGGGGGAGTGGTCTAGGACATTCATTCTTCTTGACAGTCACTCTGAGTAATGGTCAAGTAGAATGGTTTGCCTCGCAGGGCAGTCATTCTTTCGAAGTTCACAGTTGTGAGCAGTTTTAAAGAATGGTTCGTTTTGGAGGTTGATGCAGGATAGACATTCCTTAGGGCAGACTCATTCTCTCCAGGTTACACTTTGTTTAGTGTCGGAGGAATGGCCCAGGGTGGGGAATGGTCCGGACAGTTATTCTTTAGGGAAGACTCATTCTCTCCAGGTTACACTTTGTTTAGTGTCGGAGGAATGGCCCAAGGTGGGGAATAGTCCAGGCTCAGCAATCAGGGACAATCATTCCTTAAGGTTTATACATTCTCTCCAGGGTGCACTTTAATTAGTGTAGGAGGAATGGCCCAAGGTGAGGAATGGTCCAAACATTTCTTAGGGTTTATACATTCTGTCCAAGGAGCACTTTAATTAGTGTAGGAAGAATGGCCCAGGGTGAGAAATGGTCCAGGCTCATAAATCAGAAATAATCCTTCTTCCTTGTTTGTGAAGATTAGGGAAGATAGCCCATTGTTGATGAGGGCAGATATTCTTTCAGATCTCACAAACATGAGTGAAAGATTGGCCCAGAGGATTCAGTTTATCTTTAACAATATTTTTCTATGCAGGATGGCATCAGATGATTGTTATGGAGACTACATGTCTCCAGATAGTAGAGATATACTACTGTGGTGGATATGTTCCACTGTTTGTGAGGCAGATATTCTTTCAGAGCTCACAAATGTGAGTGAAAGATTGGCCCAGACAAATCAGTTTATATCATAACATTGTTTCTATGTAGGATGCTCTCAGATGTTTGTTATGAAGACTGTATGATAGTAGATGAGGACTATTGTGGTGAATATGTTTCACTTTTCGCAACCATATGTTGTTGATCAAGTACTTGTGTGTTACTTGATGTGGTAGTGAACCACTTGATTGTAGTTATGTACTACTATGAATAGACACAGTTGTGCTCTATCCTTTTTCTAATTTCCTTGAAGACTATCAATAGTTTATTGGAGATAATGATCATCCAGATGGATGATGAACATAGATTTTCCAGACAAAAAACAGTTCAGAACCTTTGCTCCTCTTGTATCACTCTATGGTGAGAGTGACTTATCCAAAATCATATCTAATTACTCAGATGAAGTATGGTTTTGAGAGTGGATGCAGCTGATGGTGATGGTGATGCTCATGATCTAGTCATGAAATAGTCTAGATGATTATATTGATGCTACCGGGTAAATGGTATGTTTTTTTGCTCAAGTCCATTACCAAATACCTCTCTAGCTAGGAGGGAATGTTAATATTATGGTAGTTGCGGGAGGTATTTACCTCCATGTGTGAACCTGATGAGAATAGAAGACTCTGGAAAGTAGGATAAACCCTAATGAGTTGGTTAATAACCCTAGAAGCCTTGTCGGCTCAAGAAGATAATTTATATTAGGCTATTAGCCTCCAAGAGAAGAAGTCGACCAGAAATAATAATAATAATATAATGAACAGACACATATCCAAAAGGAGAAGTCGGCCCCAGCAAAACTGGTAGGACTACTGTAAATACAGGGTGCCAGTTCTCATTTGCAGCATCTCAGAATTGCAGTTTCCCAGTTGGTGTGCACTGCAGTTCCAGTTTGGTGCGCACATGTGGAGGAGGGTTGCAGGTGTAGCTGTAGCAGTAGCAAGTTTTTAGTATTGGGTTGAATATATCTTGGCTAGGGTTTGGACTATCTGATCAGCTCTTTGTGATGCGCTATCCTTAGGGAGTGATGTGTTATCCTTAGGAAATGATGCGCTACCCATTGTTTGGCTATCTAGCCTAGGGTTTGCTTCCAGAGGAATTCTCAGTCAAGGTTAAGGTGCTTGGAGGGAGGCTTCAGCCTATGTTTGGGTGATGAAGGTATCGTCAATGGTAAAATGAGCACACCATCTTCTGTATTCTAACAAGTAGATAGGTCATATTCTGAGAATCCTTCGAGGAGGTCCAAAGCCAAATTCATGTATGCTCTCAGCCTGGGGTGTTTGGTCTGATATACACCTTTTATCTGATTTATGATCAGCTCAGAATCTCCGCGCACTTCTATCTTCTGCGTGCCCAATTATTTCAGAACTTGTAAACCCAAGATTAGTGCTTCATACTCGACCATGTTGTTAGTGCATTCAAACACGAGATTTTATGAGCACAATTTCATGCTTGTTTGAGGGGGGCTCACCCATACGTCGGCCCCAACTCCTTCTCTGTTGCCTGCGCTGTCAAAACTCATGTTCCACACCCTGTTTTCCACGCGATCTTTTGGGTCGGTGCATTCCATTATTTCCCGCGCGGTCTCCTCGTTAGCTGTTACAATGGCTGTCGGTTCTTCCTCTTCAAAATTTAGGTCATTGTAGAATGTAGAAGACCCCACGTCGGTACCTCAACATCACCTCTCTGTACAACCATTTGCCATGGACAAAAACAGGGATAGTGTCGTATGACATATCCCTCTACAACGTGCCCTTCAACTTCGCAGCCCACGACCATGAGAGAAACATGCCGAATTTTGGGGGTATGTCTGCGATGACCACGTCCATGACCATGTTCTTAGCGGGGATTTGAGCTAATGATACAACTAGGTCCTTGATAAGGCCTAAACACAGTACTTTCCTCGAATCAAAGGAGAAAAGGTCTTTGTATGGCCTCGTGACATCCATACCTAGTTCATCCATGATTACCTTCGGCATGAGGTTGTGTGACACGCCAAAATTCATCATAGCATTATGCAGGTTCATGTCATGGATCTTTAGACTGACGTAGAAAGGAGGGACATCTTCGGTATCCCTTGTCTCTTCAACACACAGACCAAAGAGGATGACGGGGTGATCATCTTGAAGATTCAGAGTATCGGGGGTCCCCCCCAATTTCAACATTTTAAGGATCTATTCCCAATACTCACCCTTTATAATAAGTTCATTGAACGGGACATAGATTTTTATTTTGGCCATATCATGTTCAAAATTGAAAGGGGGACAGGTTTTTTCTACCTCTTTTCTGCTCGCCTCATGTCCTGTCTCCGGGGCTTTCTTGGGGACCTCCTCCTTTGACTTAGCTTTCTCTGTCGCATCCTTGGTCACGTTGTTCGACCTTGTTCGGTTTGTGGAAGGAGTTTCCACCGAAGGCTTCCTTATGGGGTTCGTTTGTTGCAACTCGGTAGGCAAGTCTTTGCTCCGGAGGTTGAACTTATTCTGGAAATGCATGATGGATTTTTGATAGCCTTTCTTGAACTCTTCCATCTCCTAAGACGGTGCATCATCTGTTTCAAGTATCATATCATCATCGGCCTCTAGCAAGAAGTCTTCATTCCTACTCATATATTGATCATGCTCGTTCTTCGTTAGGAACACGCGCGGGTTTTGGTCATTGCAACAACGCATCTGGTCATCGAATGTATGGTCGAAATCCTCGTTCATGTAGTTGTTCTGGAAAGTAGGTCTTGTTTGCCGGTCACCTTGATCCCTTTTCTCTTTCTATTCCCTTTGTCTAATCTGGGGGATTTGACCTCTTCTGAGGTTCTAATTTCTGGGAGGTGGGTCGTTCTGTTCTCGGGCAACAGGTATGTTTCCCATGGACATTATCTCCATAAACTTCTGCATGGTCTTCATCATCATGTCGAATTTATCGTCTGAGGACCACGACGTCGATGGTTGTGTGTCTCCCTAGGGTCTCTTGTCTCCTTGATTGAGCCTTGGTTTTATTTTTACCAACGCCATTATGTTTATTTCGAATTCAAAATCATTGCTCATTATAACATCTAGATTCGTTGATCTTCTTTCTCTTAAAAATAGGGAGAAATCATTTTCGAAGGAATCAACGTACCGCAACTACGCAACAGCCAGGGGCGGCTTGACTTCTGCGGGGATCGAGTTGTACACCTTCAAGAAGCGGGGCCGAGAATTCTTGTACCGTCTCTTCCAATACTTTCTTCATGTTATTGTATTGTGTCAACAACTGCAAAGGGTTTTTCTTGTCTCCCCATTTATCTAAGAACGATGTCTCGAATGCTCATGGGTAGGAGGGCTTTAAACCATTTTATTACATCTCCCGAGAGACTTTGCGTGAACAACCTCATTTTTTCATCTGTGTAGTCCACCTCTTCTAGGTTGATGAAATCATTAAACCAATTCAGGTGCCTCTGAGCGGAAACATTTCCCTTGGCGTCGTAGAGCCTCATCCTCTGGCTATAATTTTGAGGCAAGTCATGCAATTGGGCAGACAAGATGAGGGGAGTGAATATAGCGGCCATATCCCTAGGAGGATTCAGACTCTGAGGGATGTTATTTGATTTTAGGGCTCATAATTTTTTTGGGTCCAAAATAGTGTCGTCCAAACTGGTTTTTGACTTCGACCGAAATAGAGTTTGCTCGAAGAATGCATCGAACTCAAGGTCGCCAATCCTCTGTGTGTCATCTTTGGGAAAGGACAAGATTCTATCCAGGTAGTAGAATGGGTCCGACGCTTTCTCTCTAGCCTTGCACAAAATCTTCTCTGGGTCGTACACAGGCTCCGAGGGGTTTGGGTCAGGATTTGCTCTGGTGTAAATCTTCTTTGGAGCCAGGTTTCCTGAACTGTGTTACTTGGAGCTACTGGTCTGTTTGGACTAGAGTCGCCAGGGTAAGGATTTTAGCTAGTATGGATGTTTCTCCCTCTGTTACCCTCAGGGGTCAAACTGCAACATTTTCGTTTTCCAAGGGAAAATCTATTCAATTTCGTTCCTCGACAATGACGCATGAATGTTAACACTCCGTAAATCTGTTTAGCTGATAAACAAACGATGAAGGTAACTTTTTCAAACCAACTATGAGACCCGCAACTAGCCTTTTGGATCTAGAGAGGGCTCTCTCAGAAATGGTGTGGTCTCCGTGCAGGATATGACATTGGAAACAATGGCTAGATTTAAACACCTTTAATATTATGGGTTCTGGTTATATTGGCTTAAGAAAGTGAGACTTGGGCTATGGATTCGATCTGAGGGAAAGATGAGACAAATGACTTGGTGAATGGACTCGAGAGGATAAGGCTAGGTGAGCAACATCCTTCAGTGTAAAACCGTAATGTGTGGTGGGAGAAATTACAGGAAGTAACTCAGGAGCGCCATTGTGGATGAATTCAGAGTTAGCTTTAGAGGAAAACATTTTATCTAAGTGGCACGAACAAGGGGCATTGTGCAACGAATCCGCAAGTTCGATAATTCATTCTGAAATAGACATAAAGAGATATGAAATAAAGACAACAAGAAATCACATACGCAAAGAAATAAACACAATACATCCAATTGTTACAACTATAATCTTTTCATCAAGTCACAGGACCTTTGCATTAAATTCCGGTCAAAACTTCAGATTACATACAATAGCTACCGTCTACCAAATTTGCCAACCAACCTGGCTTACATCGAAAAGATGAAATATATAAACGAGGGTGTCGCTTGGGCTACCCTGCTTCCTAACTGCTAACCCTTAGAACTAGGAAAATTAAGCAACATGCGATGAAGACTCTTCACATAGTGTTTCCCAAAATAGACAATAATCACGCCTGTTTACTTATGACTGTTCGCAGGTTTCGACATGGGGATCTGATCGTCGGTCAGGATTTGGCGTGGAGAAAAGCTGTGTCGTTGTGTCCCTCTGAGCAGGTGTCCCGATGAACAGGTGTCTATCAGGAGCTTGTTGTCTGTAATAACGACTTCGATTTTTGTGATGTGATCATTTTCTAAGAACTACGTGCATTAAGTAGTTGTTAGATCATCGTGGTTGTTGTCAAAATGATAGAATTCTTTAGAGGAATGTATCATTCAAAACTTTCAAGCTTTGTTTCATTCTTTGTGGGTGTAGAGACGGGCGCCAGCTAAACTTGTTTTTTCTGCGTACTAGTGAGAGCCACACAGGCTTCCTTCTCAGTCGTTTCACATTCTCTGGAATGTCTCGCATGCCTTTCTTCTGTCAGTCTCTGTGTTTCTCGCAACTATATAATGGTGTCTTGCGCTTCTCTGAGCTGCCTTTTCAACCATGCCACGTTCCCTTCGTGATCTTGCATTGTAGACGCTTCTGTAGCTTTTGTTGCTAGTTGTCGCCTCAATTTCATGCTTTCCTAATAGAGTTCGGTGATAGCCAGCTTTTCTTGCTTCAGTTGCTGAGATGGCACTTGCTCATTCGCTCCTACGATATCCTCTCTCCTTGTCCTGCTCATGTCTTCACAAATTGATCCCCCAACAGGTTCTAGTCAGATGACGCGTCTGAGTAGTTCTGCAGTTATCAATCCGACGCATGGTTCTTCTAAAATTTGAGCTTCCATGATCTCCTGGTTCTTCCTCGGCCTGCCTCTCCTTCGAGGAATTTGTTGCTGGGGTGAGGGGACTCTTACTGTCTTCCCTTCCTATGTGAATCCCTCTATTTCATATTTTCCACGTTTTGATCTAGTCTTCTCTGCAAGTAAAAAAGTAGTTCCTTTCACATCTTTGGGAATGCCTGTCGTGGGTGAGAATGAATCCCAGTCCCTTTGGGGCTCAACACTTGCAGTTATACTACTCCTTGCGCCTTTCCTTGTGCTTTGAGAGGTCGCCATGGCGCGACCAAGGTGAACTCTGCGCACATTGTATCCAACAAACACACAGGAGGGAAGGTTCTGAACAAGCTGGAGAGGCAAGGGAAATTGCAAATAGAGTGTAGGCCTGGTTATACGACTAGAGAGAATGTCGAGCATCTGAGATTTATAATGAATCGGGCAGGGGGTAAAATCATGCTGGAGGACAATGAATTCATGGAGACGAGATGTTCCAAGTCAAGTTGCAGGTTTCTATGGCAAATCCCCGCGTGTAGGCTACAAGTGATAAGGCTTGTTGGGCATGAATGATACGAACGCCGTGATTTTTCATTCTCTTGGACTCCATGATGAACTGATAATAACTATTGTACTTTTCGACGCGACCTCTATTAACATCCCTTCCCTTTTCCAAGGTCCAACCAAACACTTGTTGACTTCAAACTTGCCGTGTTACGTACCTGACTTCACATGTTTGGGCGCATGGGTCACAACGTGACTTTAAAACTGACTCTAAAATGGAAATAAAAATGACAGTGCTAACAGAGTATATCAGAGTAACCAGAAAAGGGAAGGGATGTCTGGTTGGCCCTTGGACAAGTTTCGAATTTGACATCCCTTCCCTTTTCCAAGGGCCAACCAGACACTTGTTGACTTCAAACTTGTCGTGTTACGTACCTGACTTCACATGTTCGGGTGCATGGGTCACAACGTGACTTTAAAACTGACTCTAAAATGGAAATAAAAATGACGGCGCTAACAGAGTATATCATCGATATGTGCATGTAGGTTGCGCGTGTTAAGTGAGAGAATTGATACAGATGAGTTTGTTTGTATGGATTGGTAATCATATTGTAGATTCCATTTTGAGCTAGTCCTAAGGCGTTGCATCTCAATATCAACTTTATGTTTGAATTTGAATTTATCTTTTGTAAGAACGCTTAGAAAATACAAGGATTCTATACTTCTGACACGTGACAGTGTTGTGTATACAAGTCCATGTATTTGAATTTCAGTAGGGTCAAATGAAACACTATCAAGTGTTAGCCCTTGTGATCTGTGGAATGTATGTGCACATGCAAGTTTAATTGGAAACTATTTTAGAATCTTTAGTCCACCTGTCTTTTCCGATGTCAATATTGGTTTTGATATTTGTAAGATAGGTGTCCAATCGTGCACAGTGTTTGAATTATATAGATAAGCCAACTTGTTTGCTTGTCGATGGCCAATATGCGGCTCATGGAACTTAATCAAGAGGACATCGAATTTTTCTGTTTTGGTATAAGCTTTGAGTATTCCATCTGCACCATTCACCAAGCCATCCTGTGAATCATAGTTGCAGGCATATATTTCAACTAGCGTGTCTAATTTCAGGACAAGTTGGAAAGGAAAAGTGGTTGTATGTTGATGACGTGGTACATTTCCATGGTTGTCTTCTTTGAGGTCAATTGAATTGATGATGATATCATCGCCAGGCATGAGCGATGACATGTATCTGTTATGCATTGCAACATCCCTATTCATGTAGAACGGGTAAGGGAAGGTTGGGTCTATTGGGGCAAGTCGCATACACCTTGAATTGATATATGTTAAGTCATCATATATTTGGATGTTTGTTCGCATTCTATTCAGAATTGCAATAAATGTTTCATCTGTCTGGCACATTGTAGTATGTAATTCAAATCATTTTATATTGTCTTTCTAGAAGTCATGTGTCATTGTTTGCATATTGACCATAGGTTGTTCAAATATCAAAGAATCTTGGATGGGTTGCGCCTGGTAAAGATCGCCACAGAATATCATGTCGATGTTCCCAAGGTATTTGGTGTGCACATGTTTTATGTTTCTCAGTCGATTGTCAATGGAATACAAGAAGAGACTTCCAATCAAATATGCCTCATCTATGAAGACAAGTTGTAGTTCGTCATAAAGCTTATACAAGGTATCTAACATCTCCTTGGTGAGTGGAATAAAATTTGACTTGTTAAAAGGCATAAAAAATGCAGAGTGGATTGTTTTTCCACCTGCATTATATGCATATTTTCCTATGTATGCAACTATTAGTCCCTTTGGTTTCATAGGGTCAGACGAATTGTTTGAATCATAGATTCGTATAAGCATTTGGAATAGTTTTTTTGCTGTGAATGTCTCACCTATTCCTGCCGCGCCTGTAAGGAACAAGTGCACATGAGTGTGCATGCTTAACGTTTTTTAATTGCAATGTCCTTTAGAATTTCTTGTTGTTCTCGATTCGACAGTCGTCTGACTCCGTAGTATTCATTATTTGCAATAAAGAAAGGATATTTTGTGACTTGAAAGCTAAGATTGATACGTATTTCAATGTCAGAAGCTCGAGGACAAGGAAAATATGCTTGCAAGTCATAGGACTCACAAAGAGTTCTAGTTGTTTTACTATTTTTCAATGTCTCATCAACATTGTCAAGGTTTTCTAGTTCATGAACTGCACTTTCTAAATCACCCCATGTTGGATTAACATTGTATGTAAATCTAGATTCATTGGTTTGTACTGTAGTCTCATAAGAAAAATACGCAACTTCCCATGTAGGGAAGTTATGTTTTAATGTGTTTTCATTTTGATCAAACAGAACGTACAACAATAGTTTTTCTCTACAATAGTTTTCATAGTCAATATGTTTGTTGTATTTGACAAAGCGTATTACAGTTGGTTTTTTTCTTTTTGATATGGGTGCACCATTTTTTTTTTAATACGATACGAACTCTGCTAAGTAGATATGCTTAATAGGAGATAGACGCTAGAGGTAATAATCAATAATAGAGTGACATAGCACGTCCTCTGAATTATCAGGCTCTTGTTCTAGCAAAGACGGTGGTTTAAGCACAAATGTGTGTTTCTCAAGTGGAGATGTGTTTATGAAGACACATTTCCTTGAACTACAATAGAGGGGCAGGGAAAGTGCAATGTGGACTTCTTGTTGAGCAGACATTTGTTGAAGATTAAGTAATGTATTTCCAAGTGTATGTATCATTTGCATAGCATCGATATGACTTTTTTCATGTTCTTTGTGTATTCTTCTGAATGCACTTGTCATAGATTTGTCGACCTTTGTGATGTACGAGGTACAATATGATGCTGCAGCATATGCGTTGAGAACATACTGTGCATCTGTATTTTCATTCCACATAACTGGCATGTCCTTGGAGAAACTGTTGTTCCAAATATGTGAAAGTTTTCGTTTAAGGAAAACTATTGGTTGTTTAAGTGTAGATTGTATGGCTTGGATGTACTCATATTTTGTTAGATTTATCTCTGCCAAGAAGTCTTCGAAGCTCATTAAGTCATCAAAGTCTCGTTGTTCTAGAAATGCGAACAAAGATTTAGATTTCTCAATGAGAACATTGTCCTCTAAACTAATTGGCTCTATGATTCTTTTTGTTCTCATTGGCGGCACATGGAAGTTGTATCTACAATGTCAATATTTTTGTTTTTTACATCTTCTTGTATGATAATGTCTATGAACTTTGGCAAGTTCTGGATCCAAATGATTTGTGTTGCATGTTATGTATTTGTCCAGAAACTGCTCAATTTGTGAGTTGTTGTCATTTCCATAGACCGATGCACCCTCTATCCACAACAGTGTGAGGTCATGCTCACTCCCTCTAGTCTGGAATTCAGTCACAAAATAGTAGTTCTATATTTTTTCGAAGAACGTTTCAGCATGACATCTCAATTGCCTCAAAGCATTTATTCTATGCTTATAGTAGTGAGTACATGTCTCTGGGTCTTTTCTTATGAGGTAGTCAATGCCATCATTTTCCAATGTATCAGTTTGTTTTTTCCTTTTCCTATTCCTATACAATGAAAACACCGTAGCCACCAACAGATCCCAGCGATGCTCTGCACTTGTAAATGTGATGAAAAATGTTGGGGGTCCCAATTGTCGGATCATTGCAAAAATAATTTTCTTGTTTTGTTGCAAATAGTCATGAGAGATGCGTTTTTTTTTAAAATCTATGTTTCCAATATCAGATTTTAGGATTTTTTCTAGGTTTGCCTTGTACTTGACATCTTTGGCCAATAAAGTTCTTCCTTGTAGCTGGCCTTTCCTTATTCGCGCCCACATGTAAGAGAGAAATTGATCAATTATCATGTGCATTGTTTTGAAAAACAAATTTGTTATGTGACAGGAGAAGTCACCGCTTGAATGTAGCGGTTCCCATCGAACTATTTTTTGGTAGCTGAATCGTTCTGTGATGTCACTGGGACATGGATCTCCATAGAACAATGTTGGGAAGTTCATTTCCTTAGCAATTTTGTCCTTGAATATTCCAAGTGGACGTTTCCCTTCAACAGGTGCAATTTCGACAATCTTGTCTTGCAAGTCACAAATGTGCTGTGAGTTAGTGAATCCATGTATCAATGTTTCAGGAGGTCTTTCATTCTTTGATTCATCGCTTGCATCAAATTCACTAGCAGTGTCGAAAGTCTATGCAGATATGTCATCTCCTTCTTCAAGAACATTGTTCCAGTTATCATTTATATAGATGTTTTGTGCTTTGTACAGGGCCCTGAAACATAATTCTTTTAATGCTTTCATGACAATGTCACACACACTTTACCTGTCCAGTATGCATTTTTGTATTGCAAACATCTTTTGAGAGCTACAACAATTGTCATTGTATCGCTAATGAATTGTGGTAGGGATTTTTGCACAACATCTAGTTGGACATTGTTGGCCCTTGACCAAGTTTTGGGAGATTCTTGGTCAAGTTTGATCTATTTTGGGACTTCGACAGCCTGTCGAATGAGGAGTGCAACACGAAGCATAGATCGCAGGATCTCGGGCCCTTTTTGGGTCCTTTTTGGGATTTGGGATTATGTAACAGGTATGGGATGTCGACCCATGGGTTTACCCATGTTTAGGCCTATTTTGTAAAGTATAAATAGATGTCTAGGCAATGTAAGAAGAGAGTAGTTACGAATGGCAAAGTGTTAGATCTATGCGATTGAAGGATTGTAAGTGCTTTGTGCATATTGTGTGAGACTTGTAGAGATAAGTGCAAGTCATTGTAAGAGGCTATGGAAGGTTGTGTGCTTAGATCTACTTGGGGAAGGAGGATCTAGCGAGCTATGCAGATCTCATGTCCTATGCGGAGTAGGGTTTTGAGGCTCTGTGCATGTAACCTATTGAAGAAGCTAATAAATAAGAAGATTTGGTGGACGTAGCCCCAGGGTGGGGGTGAACCATGTATATGTTGTGTTGCTCTGCTTTGTGCAATGTGTTGATGTGTTTATATCCTTACTTGCTAAGTTCTTTGATATAGATAGATAGATCTGTTTATGATTTTTGCTAATGATGTATATGGATGTTATATCTGAATTATATGAGTGTGCTAGTGCCTGAATCGATTAGATCTAGCCTACTTCTCTATGATAAGTGCTTAGATACATCAGATATGAATGAATGATGCGATGCTTTGTTTTATCTCTGGAGTAGATAGTGGTTAAATATTGATGAACTGTCAGTGCTAAGTGCTCTGTTAAGTATTACAATCACAGATATGTGTCCCAGCTAAGGTTGCAGACACCTAAGTCCTGCAACCACCCCTGCCTCTACCTCGGGTGAGACTTCATCTGCTTCGCAGGTGTTGCTGAAAGGGCCGATAGTTAGGGTTTTGTTGGTGCGTTGTTGTAGCGCTGAACCCTAGGTCTACCCCTGTGCCAATAGACATGCACATTAATAATTGATCCTGTTAAGCCCATTTGGGGTCGTTTATAGCCCCAGGATCTGATTTGTGCAAATAAAATTCGTAGAGACGCAAGTCTCTCTTCAAGTTATGTAAGTGTACTTACATCTGATAGTGGTGTATTACATCTTATTTGGTCAGGTGTTGCAAAGTGTGGTAGTTTTCCATTTTCAAGTGATCGTTTGCATGGAAGACAAATATTTCCACTGGAAAATATTCTATCATTTAGTGTCAAGCCGAGGTATTCTATTTGCAAGTCAGGGGTGAACAACTTAGTGTTTTTTGAGAAATTCAATTGATCACAAATCACACATGCAATGGAAGGACTGTCTTTAATTTGTTTCATATATATCTGTTTTGCATCTCTCTTCCCTAGACAAGCATGCGTAGTAAGTGTTTGCTGGTTTTCATTGCTAGTAGTGCATGGTGTTGTCTCTAGGCTACGATATGTGATTTTTTCCTCTCAGTCAATACCATGACCATTGTGGGATATGTAGTTGCACCTATTTCTCTCACACATCTGTTTTTTCAACATGTGGTAGGTTAACTTATGGTTGCCACTGGAAACTAGTTTCACTTGTTGACAAGCCATGTTGAAGATGGAATCGACATTTGTTATGAGAATTGTGTCCTCACCATCTCGATGGTGCAAACGGTGATGTTCTTTTTCATTGGAAATGTGATGTTTGTGTTCAACAGAAAGTGCAAAAATGCGATTTTGTTGTGCACGAACAATTTTTTTTAGGTTGTGATATGTGATTTTTTGTTTCTTGGTTGAGCTCCCTTTCACATCATGATGACCGATTGTACAACCCAAAGGTCTAGAAGGATGTGTACCAATGTATTTTTTTCTCTCACGTATGACCTTTTTCAAGTTGTGATAAGTTAGTCTATGTTTTTTGTTTAAGCTCTGTATGACCTCATGACAATTGGGATGAGTTTCATTCTGATTAAATAACATGCGATGCTTATGCAGATTCGATGCGATTTGGGTGGCATGGACAGTGGATCCTGAACTGGTAGTATTTCTTATCAAAGGTTGATAATGGATGTGTGTTGTATCTGTTTCCAACGACATGATGTCAATTGTTCAATCGTAGTTTGAATCAATACACTAGGAATGGACAGTACCATATAATGGGGCTGACCAGACCTGGATATTTACTCTGAATATGATAGATATCCATTGTAAACAGAATCTGCTACCCTCTACATTTCCTTTCTCATATGGCATTTCCATGTTTACAAGGTATTGTTGCCAGCTTCCAATTATCGACATAATTTGAAGGAGATATGGTAAAAGGTGTTGATGCAAGCAGTTAAACGCTTGTTGACTGCCACTTATAATTGCATTCCAAAAGGATTGCATAGTGTAAAGGCGCAACAAGTGCACATCGAACTCCGTTGCTATCAAATAGAAAATTGCATTGAATAGACTATCTCCACAACTAGATGCAATAGTTGTTTCTATGTGCAATCCATGGGAGTGTATATGATGCATAATTCGTTTCCAATGCGATTGAAGGTCTTTGCAAATGAGGGACACGTAAATATCAGGTCCTCCAATATTGCATATGGATAATTTTCTATAGAGTAGTGGTTCATAATGACCACTGACATGATTGACATCATGGAACAAGATGCAATATGGATCCCTAGATGCAATTTTGTTGAATAGTAGATATCTTGTTTTTCTTGTTAATGACCATATTCCAATTGATATATTCAACCACTTGGACAACCACCATATATAAAATGCATCTCCCCAAAGTCCCCTCTCATGTGCACGTAGAGTTGCAGATGCAAACAGCCGCATATTTGAAAAATATGTAGTGACATCATGTATTCCATGCAACTAACAAAGAAAATCAGATGCCAATTTGTATTGATACGACTCTAATGCCTCAACATTGCCATTTTATAAACAGGCCAAGAAATTATCTATCAATCCATTGCACAGGTCGGTCGAGGAATAACGGAAATGCAATAGAATTTGAAATGCATCGAAGAGACAATCTCTCACAGTATACGGGAATGCATCTAATCTAAAAATCCCATTGCTATGCAATACCTGGTCAATGTTCTCATGTACAATGGAGTCTGTATCTACTTCATAGAACTCAACATATATTACTTTCTTCATCTTTTAAGTTGTGATTTTCAAGATGTTTCTTAGCTATATTTAGATAATATGCAAATAGGGAAAAAAAGAAAAATATAAACTATAAGTTCAGAACTGCATACCAATTCCGTTATGTATCCTTCAACCTTCTTTGTGTCAAATTCAATGCCCCGTGGTAGCTATAACATATGATAAACAAAAAAAGTTATAGTGAACAATGAACCATATAGAAGAGATAACACAAATCAAATAACACTATAAATTTGCTCAGCATAAAGACTGAGTATTTAAGGCATATCATTTTTGAACTTATTCTACGTGTGCATCCTACAAGCGTTTCAATAGCCATTTTATATAGTTTTAAAGTCCTATTCAACATTTATTTTCATCCCCACTCTTCACACATCAACACCAAAATAGATCTCAAATGACTTCTTGATGTCCTCCACTGAGAAAACCCATATAGATGGTCTGTTAGATAAAAAAAAATCGGAAAAACTAGGCATTACAAACTTTTACCACAGGAACAGGACCAGCACACAACAAAACTTCTTAAGGTTTAAATTATCTTACAAGATGAAGAAGATATTATAAGATGTTTCAATTATCTTACAACATGAAATCCAGTCTGATACAGATCAGTGAACTGGCCATTCAGATTACAAAGAACCATTTCTACAAGACGAGGTTCAGATCTGAAAATGGTGAAAAAATATGCTTTGCAAGACCCAAAGGACAACATAAAACCAACAACTAAACATGGTTTTTGATCCAGAGAATAAAATCATTCCCTGTCACAACCTGCAAAGAAAGGATGGCAAGGTCCTGGTAGATGCTTTCTCTACAATGATAACTCTGAATTCGTTTTGCAAACCCCTTTGCATTGCTATTTTCCAAAGAGCTACGGTAGGATGTCCAGGACGTGGAAGTGGGCATATGTGATTGGAAGGGAACAACCTAAAAACAATGCACCAAACGTATGGTTTTCAGGAACAGAAAATATGAGGAGAACATTCGATTTCCTTGTTTATATGTCATTATGGCTGCAACAGAGGTAGGTTCTATGTCCAACATTGACATTCAAATGCGAACAAGAAGTTTTGGAAGGGAACATCCTGAAAAAAATGCATCAAACGTATGGTTTTCAAGACTAGAAAATATGAGGAGAAAATTCAATTTCCTTTTTTATATGTCACTATGGCTACGACAGAGGTGGGTTCTGTGTCGAACATTGATGTTCAAGAACAAGAATAAGACAACAAAACACTCTTGTTTCTCTGGTTGTAGTAGTCACACACAAATATGTTCTGCAAGAGGATTTTGACTCAGGCATTCCTAGTATTGAAAATTCTTACTTGCAAACTACAAATAGTAAACAACAAACAACGAATAGGAATGAAACCATTGCACTAAAACTTACTCATGAACAAGGAATGACATAAGAGCAGTTCCAATAGCGGACGCAGAATCCCAATCGTGCAAACTTCAACAACAGGTCGAATTGCGGATGCAGGACCTCAACCTTGCAAAGTTGAAGCAAACAAGAGCAAGCAACAAACAAAAAAACACATGCACCAAGAGGTCCAACTGCAGTTGTAGGACCTGAACTTTGCAAAGTTGAGTCAAACAACAATAAACATCATACAACGAACCAAAAAGCAAGCATCAACCAATGAACCAGTAATGTCGATGAAGAACAATATTGCCCAAATTCACTGCAGACAACACTGTATCCAAAAATCAGAGGAAAATGTATTGTACCACGCCTTTTAAGTAAACATTTAAGATTGTCAGGCCTATTAGGTAAATATTTAAGGCTGTCAAAACCATCCAAGGGCCTCACACTCTGTAAACATTTAAGAAAGAATGCAGTGTGGCAGGTCTGTTTACTTACGTAATAATAAAAAAATATTTTTAAATAGTTAATAATAATAAATAATAATAAAAATAAAAATAGTTCGAACAATAGAGACTATGCAAAAAAAAATTAGTCAAAGGACAAACTAATATAAAGTCAACTAATAAAAAATTGACTCTCAATGCTCAAAACTTTGGATATCTAAACATTTAAATAAAAATAGTAAAAATTCAAAAAGACCATAGATGATCAAAAAATTTGGATATGCTAACATATAAAACATTGGGAATAACGAAGCTGGCAATAAGACCTCAAATCTATTATCCAATGAGATCATGACACATAAGGTTTTTTTTATTATATAAAAAATAATTTTTTTAGTTCTCTAGTTCGAACAATGGAGATTATGCAAAAAAATTTAGTCAAAGGACAAACTAATATGAAGTCAATGAATGATCGATCACTACAGTCCCTCTACGCCTTCGATAGGGACTAATAATATAGAGGTAACAAAAATTAACCATAAAACTTACAACAAAATAACAAATTGCTATATGACATTTTGTAAAATAATTTGCTATATGACATTTTGTAAAAGAATCACCGATTAAAAGATTAATATAAAAGATAAATAAAAAATAATGAGACATGTGGCAATGAGACTTAAGCTCTGTGGTTCCTCTACCATAACTTCGATCCTATTATTGATTTGGCTTTGTATTTTTGTTTCTAAAGTTCAATTTTTCCATTGTACTTTGATATTGCTATTGAGTGCCTCGTTGTTCAACTAACTATACAATAGAATATTTATTGTGTCAATATAGTTCAACCATTTCATTCAACCATCTTGAAATATTTAGTGTCCTTTGTTATGGGAAAAACCTATGTCTATAGTCCAATCTAGGAGCTTAGCATCAATTGCCTCAGAGGAGGTATTTCCACACTTTTCCTTGACCAATTTTTCAATACGATCTACCTGCTTAAATTAAATTGGGAACCTTCTATTGGATCTCTTAGAAGCCTCCATGGCCTCCACCTCCACTTTGATTCTGGTATGATTCTATGGAGGGACCCTCTCATTAGATATTCAACAGGCCGCAACCTTCCCTTTTGGTTACACTTGTCTGGCTACTAACCAGTACATACTTCCCCTTTGCTTCATGCCCATTCATGTTTATCGATTGCCTCTTATTATTCTGAGTACCCCAAGCTAAACTTTGAAAGTTTAACGATGGTCAAATAAACTGATTCCAAAGAGACACCTTATCACTCAATTGACTGATAATATAATTCAAATGGAAGAGGAAATTGGGCTTTCCTCTTACTATCCTTGTGGTCACAAACTAATGCTAGGTAGAAACTCTTACAATACACTGAGTGGCACCCTTTCCCATGGGATATGAGAGGAGATGGAGCTTCCCCGTACCACTCCAGTGGTTTTAGAATTTAAAGATTCCTGCCATCGTTTGTCCCTCCTAATAATTCTTGAGGAAAAACAAGCTAAACTATCCAAAAACACCAAAAAAGCACAAAGGAAACATAACAAATACCCAAAAGAAATTAGACTTCCTTGAGGCTCACAAGTTTGAACAAACTTCCTCTTCAAATTTCTAACAATTTGCAAGGATTTAATAAAACCTTGCCCACACGAGATCACAATACCTGCATTATATTGATTAATTCTCATGTTTGTTCACAATATGTAAGGGTCAAACAATAGTGTCCTTCGACATCCCTTTTTCATCCTTTTCATGCACTAGCATAATATGTGCCAATCACCCCATGTCCATAAAGTTGATAAGCATATGTATCTTGCAAACTCGTCCCTAACACCCTATACAAAGTTATTTAACATACAAATTTTGATATATCATTGTATTATTACTTTTTAAAATATTTTATAAGATTTATTATAAGAAAAATTTGTATAAGGCTAGATGTTATTAGAAAGCACATGACTCAACTAGATGTATCCTTGTTAATGACCATAAGGGAAACTAGCTTTCATGCAGATAATATTTAGGTTGAAACTGTCTTTTTGGTCACGGAGTAAGACTTAAATTTGCTTGTGATTGGCTAAGAGTTTGTCTCCCTTAGATGTAAGAAGACATAGTAACGACCCAAGACCCAGAGGCATCTGGCAGGGGTGGAAGTCTAGCTCCTTATGGACCACTAGTAGGTCATTCCAAGTTGAATGGTTTTCCTTGAATAACAATGATGAGTCAAATTAAATTTTCATATAACATTCAATGATGTTTGTCCTCACTACTTATTGACCATTGAGTTGTGATAGGTTTTTCTACCTTTAGAAGATAACTCGTGCCATTGAGTTATGATAGGTCTTTCTACCTTCAGAAGATAAATCATCTTCCTCGGACCTAAGAAAATAGGTTAAGAACCAAAAACTCAAAGACATTCGGCAAGGGTTGTTTTAGGTGGCCAAGTTTTGTCTACACACCAAGATCTTGAAATTGTATCCATAAAAACTATACCAATATCTTTAAATATTATAAGCTTTTACCTATAAAACACACAAATCAAGAAAAGTTTTCTAAAATACCATTCACATATAGGAGAAAGCGTTTTTTTGTTGCAACGATGCATATTGTCTCTTCAGTGCCGCAAAACTGGTTTCGTCGAGTCTACATTGGTTTTCGTATTTCCATGATTTTTGATATTTATTGTTGCTTCTCAATTAACTATTAATTATTATGTATTATATTTTTTTTGTTAATTTTCATTTGGTAGAGAGAATGCCATATCAAATTACATCAATACCAAACTCTAAAATCAAATGTAATTTTTAGAAAAGAATTAGTAAACTGTATAAGATAAGGTTCAATTGTATACGCAAAGATGGCATGAGCTCCTGGGATTTCCTTCAATGCACAAAACATAATACACTTGAAACCCAAGTTAGATGCATCAAACAATGATGTCTTTGACAATTTGTTTTCTTCTAGAAAAAATGAAAGAAAGCACAGAGGATGTCAAGTACACCATATTCCAGTGAAAAGTTTAAACTAATAAATGTTTTTTTTTTCTTTCTTAATTGCATAAATAAGCAAAAAGAAAAAAATAGTTTTAAAAGGTGTGTATCCACCATCCCTAAAAGTTAGTTTCCACTACATGATTTAGGTGATTTGGACATCAATTTGATAGTTATTTTTACATATGAAAAACATTTAAAAAACAAACAAAAAAAGCACCATATTTCAACTTATCAACCCAAGTTCAATAAGTGGAGCATTGATCGACTCTAAGGAAATGAAGACCAAATTAAAAGTGTGAAAGAAAAAAAAACTTCAAAATAACTATTATCACATGTGGAAAATATTAAGAAAACATTATATTTCAACTTATAACTAACTACAATTTCAATAAGTGGAGGCTTGATGATCAATTCAACGAATTTTCCTTCTTCTCTTCATCGGGTTCCCTCTTAGAGTCTCAATAAAACAAGGTAGGTATTAGCCTTTTATAAATGATGTCATTGTCCACACTCTCTAAAATATAAATCTACCCATAACAATTAACTAAAACAAAGATTTAATTATGAGTTGTTGTCTGCAGTAATCCTCTCAGTAACCAAATCATTGCAGCCCTAGATTGCGGCTCTGAGGATACCCTAGATCACTGCAACCCTTTCTATGTCGTCATGGCCATGTTCCAATGGCCTCTCCCGATCTGTATCCTCCCCCGAACTTTGAATATGAAGTCGTCGCCTTCAAGACACTAGTTGGATCTCTGGAAACCCCCCCCTCACGCCCAATGTACTCTCAGTTCGTGAAGAAATTCGACCAAATTCCAGAAGTAGCTATTCCACACATAGATGCTCGAATAAAATCCCTCTCCTTTGCCTCCAGAGAACTTATTGGTCAATAAAATCCCTCTCCTTTTCCTCCAGAGCGCTTGTTGGTCAATATAATCCCTCTCCTTTGCCCCTAAAGTGATATCCTCTCGCCAAATTCCTTTATTATCTAAAAAATTCCCTCCTAAGAAGTCTGCCCCCAATCCATCCACCCTCATCCCCCCCTCTCCCTCCCGAAACTTCTTTGAAATTATGGGTGAACCATATTCAAAGCAAGCCCCTCCGGTCAGTCTTGCACTGAAACCTTTGGCACACTCCTCCTCTTCAGTTCTAGAAAGAATATCTGAAGAATGAGGTGAAGAGGAAAGCTTCCATGTAGCCACTCAACAAGAGGACCCAAAATAACTTGGAGAATCTCCATCAAAATTACAAACAGATCAAGAAATGAATGAAGGGGAACTCCATCTGGAAAAAACTAGAAAATATGGATGCAGATCTAACAAAGAAGTTAGAGAAGAAGCGACGTCAAAAGAGAAGGCCCAAGGCAAGCAACAAACCATAGAAAGATCAATGAATACCTCAAGTCGTAGAGGAGGAAATAAAGGTTTTTATCTCCCGGTTTATGGTAGTCGGGCCTCCTTCACCCCTTGTCAATGAATTTCCTCTCTTGGAATTGCAGGGGCTTTGGAAATAAATCCAAAGTTGAATCCCTAAAATATCTTAAAGTCCTCGCCAAACCCTCTATAATTATCCTCCAGGAGACAAAAATGGAGGATTCAACTATGTTAGAAACACCAAAAAAGTCTTCAAATTTTGTGGTGGAACGACTATAATCTCTCAGGGTGCCTCCGATGGAATTGCCACTCTTTGGGATGAGTAGATATAGAATATTGAGTTAACTCTAAATACCCAACACTGGCTTCTAATAGTTCTTAAAAACATATATTCCAACAATAGTATTTCAATCATCAATGTCTATATGCCAAATACCTACGCGGATAAATCCTCTTGCTGGAACTCTCTTTCCGCGCTAAAAAATTCTATTGATCTTTCCTCCTGCATAATTGTAGGTGATTTTAACACCCAACTTAACTCAGGCAAAAAAAAAGGAGGTAGTAAATTCAGAGATACTTTCTATGAGAAACTAACTGATCTCATCTCGGATTGGTATCTTCAGGATGTTAAACCCTCCAAAGGGAAATATACATGGAACAATAAGCGCTTCAACCTCTGCCACATAGCATCCTGTTTAGATCACTTCCTCATCCACATCAATTTCCTCCTCTCCCCCCTAGAAATATCCTCTCACATTCTCCCTACAATTGCTTCTAACCACAAGCCTATCTCCTTGATCCGCAGTAACCCTCAGAACTTCAACCCCCTTCCCTTCCACTTTAACCCCCTTTGGATTGATAATCTTGTTCTCCCTCCTCTCATTCAACAAGCGTGGTCCTCCCCCTTCTCTGGTCTCCCAACCACATTTGGGAAAGCAAGCTAAAGGCAGTAAAAATATCCCTCAAAGACAGGGTGAAATCTTCCTTCACCCCTCCGCATCAAGAAAGACTTGAATATGTCGAAATTTTGTCAGGTATCCAACAAAGATTAGAAGAACAAGAAGTCACTGAAATTCTTTTGAATCAAGAAAAAGAAGCTAATCAACAACTTCATCACTCTTTGCGCAGAGAAGAAGAACATTGGAGATTGAAGTCAATAATTTTATGGTTAAAAGCACTGGATTGAAATACTTCATTTTTCCACAAACAAGCTCAAAATAGGAGGAAAAAAAATACAGTTACAACCATTCTTTCAAACACTGGGCAACGACTTGATACTTTTGAACAAGTTAAGGAAGCAACTTCTCAACACTTTGAATCTCTTTATCTACAACCAATTGATGAAGTATCGAATGAGGACATACAAACTTTGCTCGACAATATCCCAAATATCATCTTTGAACATGACAATAGCCAGTTAGTCAAGGGGATAACCGAAGAATAAATTATCAAAGTGGTCTGGGACATGGATCCAGACATATCCCCTGGGCCTGATGGGTTTTCAATCATATTCTATCGTACTTTTTGGGCCACCATAAAGAAAGATCTCAAGAAAATGTTGAATTACACTTTACAAAAACAAAAATTGGGAGGTGCCACAAACTCAACCTTCTTAGCCCTCATTTCCAAAGATACAAATCCCTCTAATTTCTCCTGCTTTCGCCCAATTTCCCCTTGCACTTCCTCTTACAAAATCCTCACAAAAATCATAGCAAACCGTTTAAAACCCTTGCTTTCCAAGCTCATCATCGAAAACCAGGGAGGCTTCTTAAAAAATAAACAAATTATAGATAATATAGCTCTAGTTAAAGAAGCCATTCATTCCAGCATGAAAAGAAAAGACCCAGGTATGGTTATCAAACTGGATATGTCGAACACTTTTGACCGCGTCAAAAAATCCTTACTGTTCTCAGTCCTAAAATCCTATGGTTTCTCTGAAACTTTTATCAGTTGGATCAAGTCCTGCATTGGCTCCCCTTGGATAAACCCCCTAATAAATGGTCGTCCTCCCTTTTCTTCAAAGAAAGCAGAGGTCTTAGACAAGGTTCCCCCCTTTCCCCTTCCTTTATATCCTTTTAGCCAACTCTCTCAGTCGAAAGTTGAAAGAATAAAGAAGGTTAGGCAAGCTTCCAGAAATACTAATTGCGAGAGGGGTAAAGAATCAAACCATTATCAATTTGCAGATGACACTCTTCTCCTGGGGGTAGCTATTGCAATCATCGCCAAATGTTTTTAGAAAGTTCTAGACTCCTTCCTCTCTGCTTCTGGAGGTAAACTGAACTTAGCCAAATGTAATATCTATGTATGGAATGTTCTAGGGCATATCAAAGATCGTATTTCTAGAATCTTCGGATTTCCCGTCATCACTACTTGGACCCATTTCAAATATCTAGGTATGCATATCTTCCTAAATTATTATGGTTCTATTTCCTGGTAGGACGTCATTGACAAAATTATCTCAAGGACCCAAATTTGGGGGGGACGTTGGTTCAACCCAGCTGGAAAAATAATGCTCCTCAAGTTTGTTCTCTCCTCACTATCCATCTTTTAGTGTTCCAGCCTACTTTCCCCTAAAGTCACTCCTAAACAAATATCCAAAACTCTATGAAGTTTCCTTTGGGTTAGTGGGAAAACTAATACAAAAAAATTCCATCTTCTCAATTGGAAACATGTTTGTCAACCTCTCAATAAAGGAGGCCTGGCTATCAGAGACCCTAGCCTAATGAACTCATCTCTAGGAGAAAAACTTGCTTGGTGTCTAATATTTGGCCCTTCATAATGGTGGAAATGTGCTCTTGTTTCCAAATACTTCAACTCCCCAATAATGATATGCTTGTATGTCTCCCCTCCCCAACTCCCTGGCTCCCTAATTTGGCTTCTCTTGAAACACTCTTCCCATCTCATCATATATAAACTCTCCTGAGCCCCAGGGAATGGATCTTAGATAAATGTTTGGACAGATCATATTTTTGATCTTGAACCAATAGGAAGAAAATACTCCCTTTTCCCCTTGAAATAATGGTGCTACTCCAAACGTCTACTTCTTCTCAAAGATTTCTGCACCTGGGGCCCTAATGGTGATTGGATAAATTGGAAATTTCCGGACACCCCTGTTCATCTTCTCCCTTTGGCTTCCCTCTTTTTCAATATGTTGGATGGTTGTGCTCCCATTAATTTCTTTAAATCCGACTCTCGCAGTTGAGGCTCCTCTAATTACTCAGCTAAATTAGGTTATTCTCTCCTACAATCCTCCACTCAGGGCCCTCCAGTCTCCAAAATTTGGAAAGAAATATGGTCTGGTCCTTCTCTTCCTAAATTTAATATCTTTTGTTGGTTGATGGTTCATGGAAAAATCCTAACTACAGAGAACCTACAAAAACAAGAAATTATGGCTTCTTCACAATGCCCCCTCTATCTTGCAGCCTCTGAATCTGTTAACACCAGAATTTGCAACCTATTTCATAGGAATTGAGCATAATTGAGGTTTACCCTCAGGAGCATTATGGTATAAATCATGTGGCATTCTGCCCATGATTTCCACAGAAAAAATGAAATGTTTGGGGTCTGAAAAGATCCAGCATCCTCTGCTTCCTTCCACGTGATCGTCGCTCACTCGTCGTGTCATGCAAGTTTGCGCCAAGAATTTCGCTCCACATCACCTCTGTGGATACACTCTTGGCCCACCACCTGCTGCGTCTGTATTGGTCACAAAATAATATCTACCTAACCTCGAGGCATCAAAATTGACTCGCAGAAGTCATTGGCACCGTTTAAGAACATTCATGGGTGTCAGGCCTCATCCTGATCCTGATGAAGGCAGTTACTAAGAATGAGAGTGGTGGTTGAGACCTCATCTCAACACATAAATGGAAAGCCAAAAAGGATTGGCATATTTGAGCTCGCGTCTGACAGAGAGTTGCATGCATAGTTTGACAGAGAAGGTCTAGATGAAAGAGCTTGCGTCTGACAATAGAAGATTGTTTGCATAGTCTGACAAAGCAGACGTCGACTGAAAACTTTGAATGTAGCAATCCAATCACACTCCTGATGGTTGCAACAGGTCTGCTTATATATAGGCATTTTTGATATTTTGTAAGGGTTGATGGTTGAGCTAGTCTCCCTTATTGTAATATTTTGATGAAGAACATCGGTTCTCTAGTTATGTAACTTGATTTGAGACTTCTTGATTAATTTAACTCAGCTTTCTTCTTCCATCTTATTTTCCTCTGATACTGAGAGAGTTCATGATTGATTGATTCACATGGATTGTTGTAACTGTACTATGATGAATGTTTGATTATAGTGTTGTTATAATGTCTTTCAGTTTCCTTGAAAATCTGAATTCAAGAGCATCTTGTGTTTGAGTTTTTTCCTCCTTAGGCTACTGCAAGACCTGAAGTCCATAGAATACCTCTACACTTTATCACCAAAGTCTTCCTCCTATTCACCTATATTCCAACTTACTGACTGAAGTTGATACAAGACCTCAATTGCTTGTGCATGCCAACCCAGATTTTCTAAGTTAGAACGTTATTATATCGAGTCTTATCCATTTTACCCCCTTAAAACTCATTTACATTTACTGTATAAACTGATGGGTACTGGGATTATCCTCATTACAGTTTGAGGGTGATTCCTAGTGCTAACATAAATGGTGTTGTTTTCGGGACGTATTTGAGCAGATTGAAGAGCTCCCTGTGAAGAACGACATAGATCCAACTCTTGATGGTAGACAAGAGAGGGATATAGAAATTGATTGTAATCATCTACCTGGCGAATCCACGTCAGAGACTCCACTGGGGAGGATTCTATTGACAGAAAGATGAAGGGAATGACAAGGTATCATATTATGAGCTTTCTTCGTGAACTTTTGTTGTTCTTTACCATCTCATTTTTGTTTTTCCCTTCAAATATAAAGAGGATCATATTTTGCTTTGTTTATTTGGTTGATCACTAGCCTTCCTTTATATATCCATCCTTGGAAGAAGCATACCTGCTTTCTACCTGTGTTGTAGATGCTGATATTATATCCTCATCTCAACCTACTCATAAAGATGAGCTTCATATTGAAACACCTCCTGAACTCAATCACCCTTTCAACCCTAGGGAGGTTGAAACTGATCCACAGCCTCCTTAAATCTCATCACATCATGTTCTTACTGTTGAGCCTTTCCATTAGTGTGTTAAGCCTCATATTAAACCCACTAGTTTTCAAACTAGAACAAGAGACAAGTTGTTTAAACCTTTAAAGCTTCCATATCATCTTCATCCTTTTCCTCTTGATTTCTTTAAGTACTTTCCTCATTTTTCTAGAGAGGATCATGTTACAGCTGAGAGGCATGTGGAGGATTTTGAGAATTTTATTGATCAGTTTGAGATAGTTCATGAGGATGTTACCATGAGGTTGTTTTCCAAATCCTTGTTAGGAGATGTTGTTGTATGGTTTAAGGGTTTGGTAGTTGACTCCATTGGTTCTTGGTTTGAGCTATACAATGATTTTTTAAAGTGGTGGGGTGAGAACAAGTCCCTTGATTATTACTGGGATGATTTTAATGCCTTGAGGAGAGGGGAAGAGGAAGCATTGGATGTCTTCAACATGAGGTTTTACAGTGTTTATCATGGTATGCCTGTAGAGATCAGACCCACAAAGACTGTTGCCATGGTGTAATATGTCATGGCTCAACATTCAGAGCTTGTCCTTCTCCTGAGAGAAAGGAAATCTACATCTTTATCATAATTATTCATGGATGCTGAGGAAGTAGAGGAGAACCTCCGAGCTTGTGGCAGGATTCAAAGTCAGTATCATCTCAACTATGAACATAAGGCGATTTTTACTCGTTGTCCCTATGAAGAAAAGATTGTGGATAATTTTGTCTTCGATGCAGGTATCCATGAGCAGGCTTGTCTTGATGAAAATCATGTGTATGAACAGCTAGAAGCAACAATTACTACTATTCCTGAAATGGATATTTTTAACAGTTATATTCTTGATGAAATTATTGTTTTAAAGGTTGATCATAGACATGAAAGACAACCCATTTTTTATGGATATTCTAGTGATGATGAGCAACAATCTTATCTTATAGTTGATCACTATGAAGACAGTAAGGATGATGCATAAGTTGGCCTTCTCACAGATGACACAACCCGAGAGTTTGACCAGGAGCAACCCTTAGTTGAGGCACGTGAAGAGATCATTTATACACATCCATAAGTAAATCAACAGTCATCATTGGATCAACAACCTCCTACGTCCAACCTTCTTCCACTTGTACCTACAGTTCACAACAAGCAACTTTTTGACCCATAGATGCATGTGGTTGTCATTCAATCAAGTGTGCATGTAGAGGACATCAAGCCAGCTGTCATCAACTTTGAAACAATGAAGGTAATATTTCATAAGTTAATCATGTGTTGCCTTCAGTTTCATGACCTTGTCGATGAGTACATAAAGTTACACTTTTCAAATGCTTTGGAGCATGCAGGCTTGATCTTTTTATCATCATTTGAAGGTAATATGGGTGATCATAAGAATGAAATTAGTCAACTGTCACACTTTCCTTCTCTTTTATGGATCATTTGAAGTGAAGCGAAGGATTTAGTTATCAAACAGTTTGAATGGCTATGGTGGAAGTTTGCTTTCACCTAGCATTTTGTAAAAGTCAGTTAACTTAGGTTTTGTACATAAATAAGCTCCCTCAGGAGCAGGTGTGTTTTCTTTCATTTTTAGAATAGTGTACGTGTAGGCCTGTTTTCTTTAGTATGATGTTTCAGGGCATGACTCCATAGCCCAACAACTAAGGCACTGAAACTACTTATTCTTGGCATCTCGCAAGGAGCATGCCATCCCCTGTGGAGCCAAATGTTAACACCATAATTTGCAACCTATTTCATAGGAATCAAGAATAATTGAGGTTTACCCTTAGGAGCATTATGGTATAAATCATGTGGCATTCTGCCCATGATTTCCACAGGAAAAATGAAATGTTTGGGGTCTGAAAAGCTCCAACATCCTCCGCTTCCTTCCATGTGACTGTTGCTCACTGGTTGTGCCATGCAAGTTTGCACCAAGCATTTCTCTCCACGTCACCCCTGCGCATATGCTATTGGCCTACCACCTGCTACACATGTATTGGTCATAGAGGAAGATCTACATAACCTCGAGGCGTCAAAATTGACTCGCAGAAGTTGTTGGCACTGTCTAAGAACATTCATGGGTGTCAGGCCTCATCCTGATCCCGATGAAGGTAGTCACTGAGAATGAGAGCGATGGTTGAGACCTCATCTCAGCACATAAATGGAAATCCAGAAAGGATTGGAAGATTTGAGCTCGCGTCTGACAGAGAGTTGCATGCGTAGTCTGACAGAGAAGGTCCAGACGGAAGAGCTCACGTCTGACAACAGAAGATTGTCTGCACAGTCTGACAGAGCAGATGCTGACTGAAAACTTTGAATGCAACAATCCGATCACACTCCTGATGGTTGCAGCAGTTCTTCTTATATATAGGAAGTTTTGATATTTTGTAAGAGTCGATGGTTGAGCTAGGCTCCCTTATTGTAATATTTTGATGAAGAACACTAGTTCTTTGGTTATGTACCTTGATTTGAGACTTCTTGATTAATCTAAGTCAACTTTCTTCTTCCATCTTATTTGCCTCTGATACTGAGATAGTTCATGATTGACTGATTCACATGGATTGTTGTAAATGTATTATGATGAATGTTTGATTATAGTACTGCTATAATGTCTTTCAGTTTCCTTTAAAATTTCAATTCATGAGGATATTGTGTTTGAGTTTTTTTCTCCTCAGGCTGTTGGAAGACCTGATGTCCATAACAGACCTCTACACTTTCTCACCAAAGTCTTCCTCCCATTCACCTTTACTCTAACATACTGACTGGAGTCGATACAAGACCTCAATTGCTTGTGCATGCCAGTCTATATTTTCTGAGTTAGAATGTTATTATCTCAAGTCTTATCCATTTGACCCCCTTAAAACTCATTTACATTTACTGTATAAATTCATGGGTACTGGGATTATCCTCATTACGGTCTGAGGGTGATTCCTAGTGCTAAAATAATCCATCCCTCACCTTTTCTTGGATTTCCCTTTCTCTTCTCAAATTTGGAATCTTCTTGACCTCCCTCTCTCCTCTCCCCTCCCTCCTCCCAAGAGTTGGAATAATGTGTTCATCTCTTGGAAACAAAGATATGATGGAAGATTCAAAAATAATAAACTCTTCTCTTTTATTTGGAAACAAATCCCCAAATTTTCCTATTGGGAAATATGGATAACAAGGAATCATGCAAATTTTTGTGAGAAGTTCTCCCCTCTGCAACGCATTTTTGCTAAAATTTGTGACTTAATTTCTAAAGTCTTCTCTTCCAGATCGGTTCAACATGATCGGACAAGTTCCTTGGATCCACATGAAGAAGAGTGGATCGCTCACATTATGGTCCCAAACTACCCAAGACAACTCCCGTCATCAAATTGATATACCAAGAGGCAAAAATGGAAATTACGATTCCAGGATCTTGACTTCCTCCATTGGAAAAGACAACACTCTTCTCCAATTATTTTCTTCGACAGAGATTCAGCAGGTAACCCAGGGGTGGTAGGTGTGGGGGGAGTTATCATTTACTTTTATGGACAAAATATCTTGGATTACTCTTGGGGGCTTGGAAACACCACCAATGATAAGGAAAAAAGCCTAGCAGTTTACATGGGGCTTCAAATTGCAAAATCAAGAAACCTTCATGAACTCATCATTCTTGGAGACTCTGAACTAATTGTTAAGGAATTTCTTGGCTTAGACAAATCAACAAACCAAACCCCCAGTGTTATTCATTCCCCAATAAAAACCCTGAAATGTCAATTTAGCAAGATCCAATTCTTTCATATTATTCTCTCCCAAAATTAGGTCGTTGACTGCTTAGAAAAATCAACAAAAAACATGGAATGGAGCCAACTCTTCATCAATCAAAATGAAGCTCATGAGTGGCTCCCTTAAAAATTTCCAAATTTGGCATTTTCTATAAATTTTGTGTTCTCCCCATACTCCCCTGGAACCTTCTCCTTTTAGCAACCTCGTATTTTACTTCCCTTCACCTCCACCTCGGGCCCATCCTTCCACCACCTTCCCCAACTTCTTTGGGCCCCACCTCCCACACGCTCTAGAAATATGGAACTACATGCCCCTTGACGCACGGTCCTCCCTCGTGGATCCTTGATAGTACCTTTTCTCCCCTCTCACGCGCCTCCTTCCTTCACTTCATTCCCTTTGTACGTATATTTTGCAGGTCCCTCGTACTCTCTGATTCTTCCTCCCGCAACCATGGCGTCATCCTCTGTTATCTCCTCTACGAACGATCTCTCTGGTTCATGGGTAACTCATATCACATGTCTTCTCAAGCATGCAAATTGATCCAGGTGGATATCGATGGCCACCCACCTTTTCCAAATGGCTCGAAACAGACCCCAATGTTATTGTCGCGACCACAGTAATTCAACCAGAAGAACCAACAGATCCTGAAGAGGGGGAGCGCCTTTTTCATTCACAGATGTGGGTGAAGAGGACCCCGCTGCATTTTATTGTTGATAGCGGAAGCCAAAAGAACCTCATCTTAGTAGAGGTCGTCAAACAGTTGGGATTGTCGACAACACCACACCCGCAACCATACAACATCGGGTGGCTTCGGCAAGGACGAGATCTCTGTGTCAACCAACAATGTCGATTTTCATACGGCATACAACCCTTCAAGGATGAGGTATTATGTGATGTTGTCCCACTGGATGTCTGTGATGTTCTTTTGGGCCAACCATATACGTGGAAACGCCATGTTATCTATGATTCTTGACCTCATAGTGTCATTATTACTCTGGGGAGTCATCTCTACAGGATACCAGAGGTAGTTCCAACTACTGCCCCACCTAAACAGTGCCGCAAGGTAGTATCTCATACTACAAAATTCATCTTCTTCACTATCTGTTCAAAAGGAGAACAAAAGGACACTGTAACCACTACAGCCTTGCCCCAAGCACCTTTTATCCAACAGAAGCAGGTCGACAAGGCTGCAGCAAAGTGTAAAGATTCCTTCTGCACATCATCCTCTCATGTATCTCGACTTGTTGAGCAGCCTCAACCACAACAGGATCGTGACAGATTTCCACAAACTAAGTAGCGCGACATCTCCAGCAAGACAAGCAACTCACCAAGATGCAGATTCAACAAATGTTTTTCCCTCTCCCCTGGGAACTCAGCGCAATGGAGACCATTGCTTCCTAAGGAGGGAGGATTGATCTAGGTGGATATCGGTGGCCACCCACCTTTTCCAAATGGCTCAAAATGACTTTTTGGCAATTTTGGCAATTTACTATTTTTAGTAGTTTTTTCGGGTCCTGAACTTCCGGGGCCATTTTGAGGCCCTAAACGATGTTTTTTTTGGGTATCTTGCTAGCATCTATGATGCTATTTTGTCTCGAGCATTGTAGGCCTCGGATAGATTTTTCCAACGAGCTATCGTGCACCCTAAACGGAGATCGTATGCAAAAGTTACGACCCCGGGAAGTTGATGTACTAACTTACCCAAACGGAACCCACATGACTTTTGGCACTTCATCTCCTAGGGTTAG
>JASDQU010108809.1:29699-52832 GCA_032191745.1 Picea mariana
AAATTACTAAGACAACTGAGAGGGGGGGGGAGTGAATTAGTTTTTACTATGCTTAAACAATATTATGTTTATTAAAAAAAAATTTAAACTTCACCAAGTGACCATCAATATTATACAAGATATGAACAACATAAATAATAACCATCAATCACACATATGATATACACAGAGAAAATTTTTGACGAGGAAACCCATAAAGGGACAAAACCTCTTCTTCTTCGAATGATAGGAAATATTTTATGTTTTGTACATCATCTAACTTTGAGAACCTACTCAAAATGAGGCTACCACCTCTGTTTTACAAGCTACAACTTGCTGAGAGCACCAACTCTCTGGTTTCTCTAGCACCCACTAGAAGGAATCACCAACTCCCTGAGTGTTCCAGTACCAACTGGATGGAAGCACCTACTTCCACTTATACAAGAACCAACTTTCATACAAAAAACTCTGTGTTTTCCCAAGCACCACCCTGCCACCCTGTTTTCTAGCCACAACTAGATGAAAGCTACAACTTCCAATATTCAAGCACCAACTTGAATAACATAGGACTATAGTCCTCCCTAGAACTTCCCTACCTCCTTGATTATAAATAAATGATTGATTAACCAACAATACAAATATATCAATTCTTACCACTTCTTCTCTGTTCTGTAGTTCTTCTCTACTTCACTATTCTTATGTTCTTTCCATACTTGGCTTAACTTTTTGTCTCTTTCTATCTATTCTTTCTCTATTTTTCAGTGAGAACAACCAATCTAACTCATTCACGACCTTTGTATTTTATACAAATGCATCAATTCATTACACCTTGCATCTCCAAGAGAAACTGCCAAGCGACAAAATTGCCAATTGCCCAAGAACTATGATTCAATTATGCTAATTGAATCGTAACTGATTAATAATACATGAAGTGAAATAGTAACCCTTCGATCAAAATGATGATTAATCAACACCATTGGATTAAACCCGCAGAGACTTGCCGACCTTTCAAATATGTTTCTCGTGAACTTTACCTGATCGAACTAGCACCGAGCGTGTTTCTCCCGCATGCCCATTGGCTGTGACCTTACGCTAACCATAGAGTTGTTTCATGATTTCGCATTTCGGGTGATCAAATACGAGTCACATTGATTTTCCCAACTTGCAATATCCGAAATGGATCTTAGCAGTTCTATCTCCTTCCTCTATTCTCTCTCCATGTGACCATTGGTTGTGACCATGGGCCAAACATTTGAGTGCTTCATGATTTTGCATATCACGAACTCCTGCTATGATTTTCCTCAAAACCCCACCTCGCGAAACTCTGAAATACTTCATATCAGATCAATGGTTGAGATCTCTCCCTCAGATCGATGACTGTGATCAAAATCACGATTTTGCATGTTGGACATTTGGATGTGAGTCAAACCTAACTCCCCTGACTCCTGATATCTGAAATACTCTAGATCAATGATCCACAACCCTTTGTGGTCTAACGGTCTAGATCTTATTGTGATTTCGCATTTCAGATGTTTGAACATGAGACAACCTTGACTCTTCTAACTCCCGATATCTGAAATACTCTTAGATAAATGGTCCACATCCCTCTATGATCTAACGGTCCAGATCTTATCGCAATTTCACATTTCACGACTTCAAAGGTTAGAGCACCTCCTTCCTTTGACTCTTCAGTCAGCGAAATGTTGATCTCTCACCACGTGTCCTCTAGATTCAATGGCTCAGATATCATCATGATTTTTCATTTAGCAGAATTGGAGGATGGATCTCGCCCATTATCCTCTTCACAATTATACTGGATCCGATGGATGTTGGTCCTCGTCGCTCAGATATGATGGTTGAGGTCTAATATCCTCCTCTGTGCTCTTTTGAGTGTCCTCGTTGTTGTTCTCCTCACTATTGTTCTTTCCATCAATATTCTAAGTGTCATCGTTATTGTTCTTTCCATCAATCTTCTGAGTGTCATCACTGTTGTTCTTGCCATCAATGACAAGCACATTCTTTTCCTAAAAAACATGCCAACAATCTCCCTCTTTGGCATTCATGGGAACCCTAAAAGGCTACACCCTGCACTGTTCTACTTTGTTCTTCAACTGTAGCATCTAGACAATTAACCACAACTTACACAAATTTTCTCCCCGTTTGACATTAATGTCAAAGAACACATACTCCCCTGGAGCCGTGACAATACTTTTTGAATATGAAAGAAAGAACCAAAGAAAAAATCACCAAAAATACAACAGATATTCAATAAGTACTCCTCCTGACAAGGTGAGCTGATTAGATGAAAGAAGATATGATCCCGTGTCATTGCTAATGGTTTAGTAAAGATATCAACTATCTGTTCTATGGAAGGAATATAATTCAATTGAACAACTCTGTTTGCAACTATTCTTTGAGAAAATGGTATTTGATTGGTATATGCTTAGTCTTTGAATGAAGTACAGGATTCTTGGAGACACTAATGGCACTGGTGTTATCACAGTGAAATGGAATGGGATTAGTATAAGTTACCTTTAAATCTGCAAGAGTTTTTATCATCCATAATAACTGAGTGCAACAAGTAGCAACAACAATGTACTCTGCCTCTGTAGTTGATAAAGAAATAGATCCTTGTTTCTTACTAAGCCATGCTACTAATGAGTCACCCAGGAATAATGCACCTCCACTGATTCTCTTTCTCTCATCCACACAATTTTCCCAATCAACATTTGAATAAGAAGTTAATTGAAAATTCTAATTTCTAGGATACCACATACCATAAGTCATTGTGCCCTTCAAGTATTTGAATATTCTTTTGACAACTACTAAATGACTTTGTTTGGGAGCAGATTGATAATGACCTACCATTCCAACAACTTTCATTATATAAGGACAGGATGTTGTGATGTACAAAAGACTACTTATCATTGATCGATATATTCTTTGATCAACATCAGGTGAAATATCATCTTTACTGAGCTTGCAACCAACCACCATAGGTGTACTAACAGGAGAGGAATCTTCCATCTGGAAATTTTTCAACATCTCTTTCAAATATTTTTCTTGAGAGATAAATATTCCCGCAGAACTCTGATTTACTTGTAAACCAAGAAAACATGACAATTCTCCTATCATGGACATCTCAAACTCTATTTTCATATAATTAGCAAACCACTGAACAAAAGAGTCATTAGTACAACAAAAAATAATTTCATCTACATAAACCAAAACAACTAATAGATCATCACCTTTAGACTTAATATATATATTGCAGTCAACAGTACCTTTCCTGAACCCTTTGTCTTGTAAAAATTTATCCAATTTATAATACCAAGATCGTGGTGCTTGTTTCAGTCCATATAAAGCCTTCTTCAGCTTGTAGACATAGTCAGGATTATCTGTTAATGAAAATCCTTCAGGTTGCTTCATATATACTTCTTCGTCTATATCTCCATTGAGAAATGTTGACTTAACATCCATCTGATATAATTTAAAGTTCTTATGACATGAATATGCAAGAAACATTCTGATGGCTTCCAATCTTTCCATTAGTGCAAAGGTTTCATCAAAATCATGTCCTTCAACTTGTGCATACCCTTTACAGACCAATTTGGATTTATTCCTAACAATTTGTCCTTTTTCGTTCATTTTATTCTTGAATACCCATTTGGAGCGTATTACATTTTTATCTTCAGGTCTAGGAACAAGCTCCCAAGTGTTGTTCTTCTCAATCTGATCAAGCTCTTCATTCATATCTCTAATCCAATCATCATGCTTTCTTGCTTCATCAAAATTTTTAGGTTCAATCATATATAGGAAAGCAATCTGAGATTGGTATGAGTCTTTAATTAATTTCCTTCTTGTCTGAACTCCTTTATTCATATCATCAATTATTTGATTTTCAGGATGATTCTTTCTAACAATTCTGAGAGTTGGTTTTGTTTTTGTCTACTTAGTTGAGTCTGCCAAATTATTTGTATCTTCATCTGATTCAGGGTCTTCTCTTTCTGATCCTTGGACCTTTTCATCTTCAAATTCAACTATATCTTCTTTGGTTGATTCAACATTGCTTACATCTCATACTAGTATTTCTTCATCAACTTCTATGTGAATACAATCAATCAGTTTATGCAGCCCCTTATTATATCATCTATATACGTTACTGTTTGTATCATACCCTAAGAAGATACCTTCATCACCCCAATCATCATATTTACCGATATTTTCATTATTATTATTGAATAACGCTTACTCCCAAAGACTTTAAAATCCTTGATTGAAGCATGCCTTCCAAACCATAGTTCATAAGGCGTCTTTCCACCCTGTGGAGTAAGATGAGATTTGTTAAGAATATGTATAGTTGTATGAATTTATTCCACCCAATATGTCTGAGCAATATTCCTTTCATTCATAATTGATATTTCCATTTGTTGAACTGATCTATTCTGCCTCTCAACTACTCCATTTTGCTGTGGAGTCCTTGGAATAGTATACTCTCTTTTGATCCCATGTTTATCACAACCCTCTTTGAAATTCCATGAAATAAACTCTCCTCCTCTATCAAACCTTACTGCCTTGAATCTGTTTCCTGTTTGATTCTCAGTCAGAGCCTTAAACACTTTGAATTTTTCGAATGCTTCAGACTTTTCCTTCAAAAAGGAAACCCATGTTAGTCTAGAATAATCATTAATAATTAACATGAAATAGTTTTCTTTTACTATAACTTCCTTCCTTGATGGTCCACATAAATCCATACGTACTAACTGGAGAGGTTTTTCTGTTGAAGGAAAGTTCTTAGATTTGAACTGTGTTCGAGTAAGCTTTCCTATTTGGCAAGGTTTACAAATAGAATCATATGGCTCTGATATCTTTGGAAGATCTTTTACTCCCCCACTGTTTCTAAGCTTGATTATCTGATCAAAATTTAGGTGTCCAAGTCTCCTATGCCATAACCAACTTTCATCATACTTGCTTAAGTGGCATTCTTCTTTTTCTTCTTTTAACACATAGACATTGTTTTCTATTCTTATGCCTTTTGTAACCAGCTGTCTTGAATTCACATACTTTATTCTACAATATTTAGAAGTAAAAACAACTTCACATCCTCTATCAAAAACTTGACTGACACTAGGTAGATTATGTTTCAGACTATCTACAAATAACACATCTTGAGATTTTCCTTATCCATTACTCAGACTTACCATTCCTTTACCTTTTATTTTTCCTGGTGCATCATTTCCATAAGTTACATTCCCTAATTTTGTTTCACTTAGAGATAGAAACTTACTTTTGTCTCTAGTCATATGTTTGGAGCATCCATTCTCAATATACTAGGAATTATTTTGTCTTTGGGCTAATAACACTAATCCACACTTGTCATCTTCTTTCTTCTTCCAAACCTTGAAATTTTCAGCAGCGGAATTCAAATCTGGCTTATAGTTCCTTAAGTGGCAGCCTATAGCTTTATGTCCAAAATTATGACAGATGTAACATTCTAGTTCAATGAATAACATATCATAATGATTGTTATGTTCATAACTATTGTTATGCTTAACCTATGTATTTTTCCCAACCTTCACATGATTTGTAGTCTGTGATTGTTTGTTACTTGGTTGTATCAATCTTTGTTGTGGAAGATAATTATTCCTTGAGTATCTTGAATGCTCATATCAAATCTTAAAGAACAATTTATAACTTTGTGACCAAAGTTAGAACAAAAAAAACAATATCCATAGAAAAATCCTTTGTACCTAGAAAATGATTGTCTTCCTTGTTTGAGTCATTTTCTTCCATGCTGATGATTTCTTTGACCAGAATATGTGTTTGTGTTATTTGTTTGACCTACATATTCGGTTTTGATTCTTTTTCTTTCATTCCTTCTTGGTGGCTGATTATCTTTCTCTGTTTTTGCAGAGTGGTTGTTGTCAATGATTGTAGATTTGATAAACTTGATGGATTATGTGTTACTTGGCTGATCACTACTTGATCCTTCTTCATAACCTAAGCCAAATTTCAACTTTGGATTCCTTTGCTGATTTAGAATGGAGGTTAATCCTTATGAGGCTTTAATACTTGACAGATTTTGGTGATACAATGCCTTAAACTTCTCCATCTCTTTTCTGGTTTTTACTATTTCTTCTTCCAAATCTTCACATATAAATTTCTTCTATGATAGTTGTTCTTTCAGAATTTCCTCTATCTTCTTTGCCTCTTCTAACTCCACTTTTAGCAAGGAAAAGTCTTCATCAGGTTTTTTACCATTCATTTTAAACTGCATCAACAATTGTTTTTGTTTTCTCTTCTTAAATCAGAGTCTGTCAATTTCTTCCAAAGCACTGATTAATTCAACTTCCATATCCACCACAGCTTCTTTGTCATCCATGTCACCTCCCATGTATTCGTAATCAAGATATCCCATATCCATAAGCATAAAAGCATTCACTTTGTCTTCGCAGGATGAATCACTATCTATGTCTTCTGAGGAATCATCATTGTTTGCACACAAACTTTTCTTTTTACTATATTTCTTAAATTTGTATTTCTATTCATCATCAGAGTTCTGATCCTTTTTCTTGTGAGGACACTTTGATGAAAAATGACCTATCATACCACAATTAAAACATTTGAAGGGAAGCTTGCCTTGGTATTTTCTTGATCCTTTATTTAACCTTCTCACAATTTTTCCTCAATATCATCTAATTATGAATCAGTATTCTTGTCTTCTTTAAAAGATGCTTCTCTAGTGATGTATTTATCTTTGCTAGTTCTCATTTCATATGTAGTTAGAGTTCCTAGGAGTTGATCAATAGACATATTTTTAAGATCATTTCGTTCTTCTATTGCAGAAACTTTTGGATTAAATATATCAAATAGAGATCTTAAAATCTTTTGAACTAAAAATACATATTCAATCTTCTCACGAAGACCCTTCATGGAATTCACAAGCTCTTCAACTCTTAAAAAATACTTATTAACTACTTCATCCTCATTCATCTTTAGTTGTTCAAATTTCAATCTATATGTTTGAAGTTTGACATCTTTTACTTTCTCATTTCCTTCATAACTGCTAATAAGTTTATCCCACATTGCTTTGGAAGATTCGAGATGTATCACCTTTACAAACTCATCTTCAGCAAGTCCATTCAAGATAACATTTATTGCCTTAGCATTGAATATAAATTCTAACTTATAATCTTTGGAAGATAGCACAACAGGCTTTATATATCCAGTCTCTACTACATCCCAAACATTAGCACCTAAGGCCATTATGTAGGTTCTCATTCTAACTTTCCAGAAGGCAAAATTTGTTCCATAAAATAGAGGAGGATTATTGGCTAAATCCCCTTCATGACTTGTCATGTTTAAGCTTACAGATATACCTTTAAATAAAAGGAACCCACTCTAATACCAATTGTTGAAATTACTAAGACAACTGAGAGGGTGGGGTGAATCAGTTGTTACTGTGCTTAAACAATATTATGTTTAACAAAACATTTTTTAAACTTCACCAAGTGGCCATCAAGATTATACAAGATATGAACAACATAAATAATAACCATCAATCACACATATGATATACACAAATACAAATTTTCACGATGAAACCCATAAAGGGAGAAAACCTCTTCTTGTTCGAATGATAGGCAGTCTTTTATGTTCTGTATATCATCTAACTTTGATCACCAACTCAAAATGAGGCTACCACCTCTTTTTTACAAGTTGCAACTTGCTGAGAGCACCAACTCTCTGGTTTCTCTAGCACCCACCAGAAGGAAGCACCAACTCCTTGAGTGTTCCAACACCAACTAGATGGAAGCACCTACTTCCACTTATACAAGCACCAACTTGTATACAGAAAACTCTGTGTTTTCCCAAGCACCACCCTGCCACCCTGTTTTATAGAAACAACTAGATGAAAGATACAACTTCCAATATTCAAGCACCAAATTGAATAACATAGGACTATAGTCCTCCCTAGCACCTTCCTACCTCCCTTATTATAAATAAATGATTGATTAACCAACAATACAGATATATCAATTCTTACCACTTCTTCTCTGTTCTGCAATTCTTCTCTTCTTCAATATTCTTTTGTTCTGTTCATACTTGGCTTGGTTTGCTATCTCTTTCTATATATTCTTTCATTGTTCCTCTCATTCTCTTTGGTATGTGTACATTCTGCTCTCTTCACCTTTTTTGTTCTGTTCATCTTTTGTTTCTCTTCTCTGAGTTTGATCTCACACTGTGCATACTGTGATTTTACTTTCTTCCAGTTCAACTCATTTTTCAGTGAGAACAACCAATCTAACTCAGTCATGAACTTTGTATTTTATACAAATGCATCAATTCATTACACCTCGCATATCCAAGAGAAACTGCCAAGTGACAAAATTGCCAATCACCCAAGAACTATGATTCAGTTTTGCTAACTGAATCGTAACTGATCAATAATCCATGAAGTGAAACAATAAACCTTCGATCAAAATGATGATTAATCAACACCGCTAGATTAAATCCATAGAGACTTGTTGTCCTTTCAAATATGTTTCTCGTGAACTTTACCTACTTGAACTAGCACCAGACGTGTTTCTCCCACATGCTCACTGGATGTAACCTTACGCTAACCAAAGAGTCATTTCATAGTTTCATGTTTCAGGTGATCAGCTGCGAGTCACCTTGATTTTCCCAACTCATGATATCTAAAATGGAGCTTAGAAGCACTAGCTCTTTCCTCTATTCTCTCTCCACATGACTGCTGGATGTGACCATGGGCCAAACATTCGAGTGCTTCACGATTTTGCATATCACGAACTCATTCCACGAGTTTCCTCAAAACTCCCACCTTGCAAAACTCTGAAATACTTCATATCAGATCAACAGTCGAGATCTCTCCCTCTGTGATCTAATAGTCCAGATCTTATTGTGATTTCACATTTCAGATGTTTAAATGTGAGCCAACCCTGACTCTTCTAGCTCCCAATATCTGAAATAGTCTTAGATCAATGGTCCAAAACCCTCTATGATCTAATGGTCTAGATCTTATCATGATTTCATGTTTCATGACTTCAAAGGTTAGAGCACCTCCTTCCTTTGACTCTTCAGTCAGCGAAATGATGATCTCTCACCACGTGTCCAATGGATTCAACGACTCATATCTCATCGTGATTTTGCGTTTCGTGGAATTGGAGGATGGCTCTCACCCATTATCCTCTTCGCAGTTATACTGGATCCAACGGATAATGGTCCTTGTTGCTTAGATCTGATGGCTGAGGTCCAATATCATCCTCTGTGCTCTTTTGAGTGTCCTCATTGTTTTTCTTGCCATCAATCTTCTGAGCGTCATTGTTGTTGTTCTTGCCATCAATATTTTGAGTGTCATTGCTATTGTCCTTGCCATCAATGACAAGCACATTCTTTTCCTGAAAAACATGCTAACAAAGGTCATTACAGATTCTGTGTTGGTGAGGATAGCCTTAAATGGCTTCACCAAATAATGGGAATTCTTCATGAAGTGCATGGTGGGACATGAGAATCTACCAGATTGGAGAAGACTCTGGGATGATTTCACTCAGGAGGAGATCTGGGAAATATCTCAGAGCAGTGAACAGAGGATAGATAGAGCTGATAATAATGTTTCTCTTGTAACAAAGAGAAAGAAGAAAGGAAGTTCTAGAAGGGACTTGAGTAAAGTCATATGCTAATGTTGTAACCAGTTGGGGCACCTTGCATCTCATTGTCCTGAGAGGAAGAAGAAGAAGAAGGAGTTAGAGGGGCTTGAGACAGTTGCTACAACAACCATGGAGGACTTTTCTTCAAAGTTCGATAGGGAATTTTCTTTGGTGACCCTTGTTGGCCCTTGGTTATGGAAGGAAGCGAAGAACAAGGAAGAAAAGGGAAAAAACGAACTTCGCAGAAGACACAGTGACTGATACTGGGTTGAAGTGAGCAAAAGAGAAGAAAAGATGGAGCGAATCCCGAGAAAGAAAGCCGTCAAATGAGGAGATTGGGGATGATTGGTAAGAAAGGAAGAAGGATCATGGATGACTATGAAAGAGGAAAAATCCACCATTATATGCTTTGGAGCACCGCGCGAGAAGGAAGGAAAGACAGGTTGGCGAAGCCTTGAAAACATGGGTCAAGTTGACCTAGGGTTTTGGTATCTAGGGTTTTGGACACTTAGGTTTCGGCCTAAGGATGTTGGTGAATGATTGTAATGTATAAATAGAGGTCTAAAGGGCCTAGGTTGGCGTGGTGTTTTTGGGTTGGTACTTTGGGTTGATGTGTTGTTATTTTTACTGTTGATACTGATTTGGTCGAGAGAGGAGTATTGTGAAAGAGAGAAGCATTGAGTATAGGAGGCTTATAGTATTGTAATATCTTTAGCTGGGTGAGAAGATCAACCCTACAACTGGGTGTGAAAAGAGGGGAGAGAGTCATAGAAGAAGAAGAGAAGATCTAATAGCTTAGAGTGCAGATAAGAACTGTATGCTTTACATCAATATAATATAGCACAGTTCCGTGGACGTAGCCTTAGAGAGAGGGTGAACCATGTATATTTTGTGTTGTGTATGATTGGTATTTTGTATTTGTCCTTCATATACTATTATTGCATTACTAAGGTAGATCTGATAGATGCAAGGAGTAGATCGAGCTGATAAGTGATATATGAATGCTATGTTGTTCCCATGTTAGATCCACTTGATATTCCCTTGGTTGTAGACATCTCTGTCCTGCAACCCCCTCATAACTACTTCGGGTGAGACTACATCTACTTCACAGGTGTTGCTAAAAGGGCCAGTAGTTAGGGCTTTTTGGTGCGCTCATGGTTCCCTATTCCAAAAAATGGTTCCGTTGCCAGTACATGAATCTTCTTGAGGGAATGTCAAGGTGGTTTCCATCAAAGAAAAAAACTCAAAAGTGGATAGAGGATCAAGAGAAGGACTTTGCTAAAGCCTAGAATAAGAACCCTAATCTTAGCATTGAGGATTGGCTAGAAATATATATCTTCACTGATATACATGAGATATTCGTTGGAGGAATCCATCAAGAGATATACGAGTGGCTAGCTAGATTAGCCGATACCCAGTTCAAGATTCGATCTAGACCTCCTATGGTTTGGATGTTGGAGTTCATAAAGAAGGTCAAGGAAGCTGATAACACCGTATCATGAGCAACATATCACTGGTTTGATAGTAACATTGGAGGGTACATCAAAGAGTTTTTTGTTGACAAGGTACAGTCATACAACCAAGCTGAGAGATATTTCTTTAAGGGAACCAGAGGAAAATTTTTACAATTATTGAAGCTGAGACTCAAGATGTTGTTGCATGAGAAGAACATCTTGAAGATAAAATATATTGGTTGGATCCAAAAAAGCTAATGTTCAAGAAATCAGACAATGACAACAACACAGAATTTGGACATACATGCAGTGGGAAAGTGTTCAGAGAAGTTCACCTTGAGAACCTATTCAAGAAAAACTACGGAGAAGAGGGTTTCTATAGTGGATAAGAAGCAGATCTAATAGACGAAGAACATTCAGAACCCACTAGGACAGAGGAAGAAAAAGTTGAAGAGCTTTGCCGTGGAGGACCCAAAGGCTCAAAAACCATTCAGACCATTGAAGTAAGTACTATTATTCTTCCTGTCAATTTAGTATTAAGCAACCAGAGTAATCCCAATCACCAGAGCATCCAGAGAACTATCCATAGTAGTCCACCACATATTCAGTCAGGAACCCTAGTAAGATCTATGGCATATGAGATGAGACTTCCTATATTTAAGGTAGATGGATCTGAAGATCCTAACCAACACTGGTTCCTCTGTGAAGCTATATGGAAAATTAAGAATGTCATAGATGAAGCTATCAAAAGAACCCAGTTCAATACAACTCTTAGATATCATGCACTGATTTGGTACATGAAACTCGTCCAAGGAATTGCACAACCTAAGCCATTGAATCAGATCAAGAACTCGTTGATTATAGAATTTAAGAAACCTAATTCGGAGTCACAATGTATCACAAAGTTGAAAGAGATCAAGCAGAAGGTGGTTGAACCTATGTGGGAATTCGATTAGAGATTCAAAACATTGACAAGACGATTAACTTTTCAGATCCCGGATGAACAAAATAAAGAATGGTTCATTGATTCCCTCCTACCACACATCAGAGTTCCCCTTATGCAACAGAATATTACTTCATAGGATGAGGTGTTGGAGATCTCCATGAAGCTTGAATCAACCCCTATGGGAGAATCCAACTCAGGTATGAGTCAGATCCTAAGTTAGCTAACTAGTTTGACTTTGCAGGTCAAATATATGAAGAAAGACAAGGGAAAAGATAAAAGAGAAGATGTATGGTGTGTTAGATGCAGATCATAAGGCCATGGCAAGGAACACTGCCCTCTATTCAATGAATACTTGGCTTCTGGAGCTCTGAGCCCCTTAAATCAAGTCACCTTACCCTGGTGCGAAGTATGCAGAAATAGACATCATACTGGTGAGTGCTATTATATGCAAAATTATGTTCAAAAACCTACAAATTTGTAATGTATATTTTGTAAATTTGTAGGGCATGATGATAGAGATTGTAGGGCTTATGATCTCATGCATGAAAGGTCAAGAGACATATATAAGATCCAAGGCGAAGTACAACAAGAAGGAAATACTACACAATATAACTCTCTTGGGAGAGGAAACTTCAATCCTCGCGGTGGATTCAGAGGAAGAGGACGAGGAGAAGGAATGAGGAGAGGCCGAGGACAGATCATCTGTTATAAATGTGCATGACCAGGACACCTTACAAGGGATTGTTAGAACCCTTGTACCACTTGAAGATACTACAACTCGTTTGACCATGTTATAGAAGATTGTTCTGTGTTGCTAGCTAAGCTTCAGGAAAGACGAGGACCTTGGCAGAACCCGCAAGTGCAACTGATCTATGCTGAACCTCGTGGAGGAGAACCTAGAGTCACTATTATAACCAGAGGAGGCGCTTTTATAGGAGAAGACAGACTGACCCGAGGGAAGATTACAAAAGATTCAGGAGTCATGAAAACTGCAGAGAAGACCCAAGCCTTTGATGCAAATAAAGAAAGACAAATGTTTGAGGCAACAAAAAAAGAATTTAGAGGATACCAAGGTTCTTCATCAAAGACAAGACCAGAAGTAAGAGAGTATGGAATTCCTCATGCATTTGATCAGTCTGCTTCACCAAGACAAGGAAAAGAGGTAAGCAAGCTCATGGAATTTTTACATACTTGTATTAAGTTGATTCAAGATGAAAGCGCTCTACAAGAGTTACAAAATTTAATCAGAAAATATGAGATAAGAAAGATAGATCCCTTACTGAATAGGGCAGTACACCAAATTGGTAAAAAGAGAAGGAAAAATAAGGAGTTACACTTGAATGCTCAAACAGGAGAGTATGAGATAGACTATGTGGTCCTCGACTTAGGGTCGGAGGTCAATGTCATGACAAAGCAAACTTGGGCACAGATGGGAAAATGAAAGTTAATCTATTCCCTTATCAAGCTTCGCATGGCTAATAATAAAGTTGTCATCCCATTTGGAAGATTGGAGAATTTCCCTGTGGACATCAATGGAGTAAGAACATTTGTAGATTTTGAGGTAATTGAAATAGTTGATGATAACTGTACTTACCCTGTGCTATTAGGAATTGATTGGGCCTTCAATAACTCTACTATTGTTGACTTAAATAAGAGATGCATGAATTTTGAAAAGGATGGCCTTAGTTTCATCACACCTTTAGATCCAGATGAAGGTCAATGATACACAGAGCCCATCAGAGAAGAAGACTGCACATATGCACTAGAAAACATATACAAGCTAACCACTAGACAATAGGATTACATTACTCCCACAACCGATGAGAATCTAAGATGGAAAAGTGAGAGCGCATGCTCATTAGATTCAGAAGAAGGGCTAGAGAACTGGCAGAATAAGATGTACGAAGTATCCACAAGAAGATGTGCTAGATAAACCAGAGAAGTTCATTGGATTGGCACAATAGTAAGTAACTTACCCACCTTTGATGGTCTGAATCCTTTAGAAACCTTCTTGTCGGACTTTGAGGAGAATGTACGAATACAACAGAGATTATTAGCCATGGATGAGGCCCTGAAAGCCACACTAGCTAGATGGTGGGGGATGCACAAAAGTAATATCACAGACTGGACACAATGTCATACTCTGATGACAACGCGATTCTTAGAACAGGTAGAAGGTTGTGAAGTTCGCTACACAGGTCGAATCTTGCCAAAGGACCATGTGCGAAGAGGCCTGGAGCGACATCCTGCAAGAACAGTGGGCACACAAATTCATTAACACGCTGGACACAATACCTATCAAATGGTACCTTCAAGAAGAGATGCACCTCATCACTAAATATTGGAAAGGTATGACTCAAAATTTAATAACTACATTCCTATTTGAAAGTAAATTTCCTTTAGTAGACCAACCATTACAGATTGTGAGATATAAATTATTCGAGGAGGTATATAGCCTTCCCTTAGAATAGGAAGAGGATGAATGGACTATGCCTCTCCAGAAACTGCAAGGTTGTTACAACATTAAATAAACATCGCAGAAACAGAAGGCCAAAGATATGTGGAAGGGATAGGAGTTGAGTTACCATTTATTGGACAACCGATCAATATCAAGAAAGTAAATATTGGAACAGAGGAGACACCGAAGCTTGCCAATGTTGGATATTATTGGGATGCTTCTACCATTGACAAGATTACAGAGTTGTTGCACGAGTATCAGGACTTGTTTCTAACCAAGTTCACTGATATGAAGGGTATTAAAGGACCTATGGGAGAGATGAGGATCCCTTTAAAACCATATACTAGACCAGTCAAATAGAGACCTTACAGATTGAACCCTAAATATAAGAAAAATGTCAAGATTGAGCTTGACAGAATGCTGGAAGCAGGGATTATAGAACACGTGGAAGAATTAGAGTGGATTATCCCTATGGTGGTACAAGACAAGAAGACAGGAGAGATATGAATATGTTTTGACCTTCGAAAGCTGAATGATTCTTGTTTACATGACCCTTTCCCTACACCATTCACTGATGAAGTGTTAGATAATGTGGGAGGCCAGGAAGTATATTCTTTTACAGATGGATTTTCAGGATATAATCAGATCCATATTGCCAAGGAAGATCACCACAAGACTACATTTGCAACATAATGGGGATCCTATCAGTATACAATGATTCCATTCAGATTGAAGAATGCCCCAACCATCGTTTCCAGGGTGGTGGTCGAAGCATTCAAGGAGTTATTGCACAAATTTTTAGAAGAATATTTTGAAGATTGGACTGTCTTTAGTTTATTAAAGAATCACATTGAATGTCTAAGGCTAATGTTGGATAAATGCAGGCAGTGTAAAATTTCTTTGAATCTAAAGAGGTGCATTTTATTCTCACCATTTGGATTTTTATTAGGAAATATTGTATGTAATCAAGGATTATTGGTAGATCCATCCAAGATTGCCATTATAGTTGATGTACCCCCTCCTACAATAGTTAAATAGTTGCGCACTACATTGGGACACACATGATACTACATGAAGTTCATTAAAGGATATGCTCAGATTACAGTGCCCATGGAGAAGCTATTGAAAAAATTGAAGAAGGATTGTCAGTTTAGTTGGACTAAAAAATGTCAGCAGAGCTTCGACACACTGAAATAGAAAATGGCTACTACGTCCATTTTAGTGTTTCTAGATTGGACCAAGGAGTTTCATGTGCATGTTGATGCATCTTCTATTTCTTTAGGAGCTGTGTTAGCACAACCATGAGAAGGAGATATTGACCACCCATTAGCCTTTTCTAGTAGGATGCTATCAACTTCTGAGATTAACTACACCACCACTGAGCGAGAGGGGTTAGCTATGGTGTACGCACTGCAAACATTTCGCCACTACTTGTTGGGAGGACACTTTTAAATGTTTATTGATCACTCCACACTGAAGTAATTGGTCAACACGCTAGTGTTGGGGGGGAGAATCTACAGATGGATTCTGTTGTTTCAAGAATAAGATTTTGAGATCATAGGTAAGCCAGTAAGAATGAACAAAGGCCTTGACCATTTGTCAAGGTTGGAACATGGTGAAGAACCCACTATTTTGGAGGATACACCACCAGATGCACAGTTGCTAGCCATTATAAAAATCAATGACCACTTCACCGACATAGTCCAGTTCCTGTCAACTGGAATGGAACCTAGTGATTATACAATTCCACAGAAGAAACAACTAGTAGTGCAAACTGCAGATTTCTCACTTATAGTTGGACATCTATACAAGATGGGACTGGATGAGATCTTGCAAAGATGTGTTATGGAGGCAGAACGACCACTGATCCTTGAAAAATCTCATGAAGGCATCATAGGAGGACATTATGCAGGTAAAGAAACTACGCAGAAGGTCCTGAGAGATGGCCTTTGGTGGCCTACCTTACACAGAGATGATAAAGACTATTCTAGAGCCTGCAATGCATGCCAAAGGGTTGGGAAACCATATAGAAGAGATGAAATTTCATTAGCACCACAACTGACCCTACAAGCATTCGATAAATGGGCCATTGAATTCGTTGGACCTATAAACCCACCAGGGAAGTGCATAGGAGCAAGATACATAATCACAACAATAGAGTACTTGACTAGATGGGCCGAAGCAAGAGAAGTTAAGAACTGTAGTGCAACTACAACTACATGTTTCATATTTGATGACATCATAACTAGGTTTGGATGCCCAAATATCCTTATGAGTGATCAAGGTACACACTTCATCAATAAAATAGTTGAAGCCTTGACTGAAGAATTTACAATCCACCATCATAAGAGCACACTGTACCACCCTCAAGCAAATGGAACAGTTAAAGCATTCAACAAGATTTTGGAAACAACACTAACCAAGATATGTTGCATGAATAGGGATGATTGGGATTTAAGAGTACCAATAGTATTATGGGCCTATAGAACCACGTGCCAAAAGCTTCCAATGCAAACCCCTTTTAAGTTGGTCTATGGTCTTGAAGTTGTTGTTCCAATGGAATATTTGGTTTCAAGCATGAGAATTGTTTCCTTTACGGGTATGGATGATACTGGAGCTGTTCAAGAGAGACTTGCACAGTTGGTTGAACTTGACGAAGATAGATTCATTTTAGGATTCCATCAACAAGTATAGAAGGAAAGAGAGAAGGCCTATCATGATAGACACATCAAGAAGAAGGCATTTAGACAAGGAGATCTAGTGCTGGTTTATGAAAACAAGTTCATCAAGCATCCTGGGAAGTTCAAAACACATTGGCTCGGGCCATATGAGATTGCCTATGTTACAAAAGGAGGAGTTGCACAACTGAAGACGTTGATGGAGAATGGAAGGAAGGACTAGTGAATGGGAGTCAGATGAAGTTGTACTATGAAAACCATCTGCCTTGTAGCTCTTAGTAAAATCAAATAGATCAAGGGCCTAGGTACCAAGTGCAGTTGAAAGTGGGTACTAGACAAAAAAAATATAGCCTGCACAAGGAGGAAGAGGAGGCATAAAGCATAAAGAAAAGGATGCACTGCACATTCTGAAGTTAAAGTACAACAAAATAGTCAGATCGAAGTGCCTCGGGATGAGTCTTTAGTTATGGAAGGAAGTGAAGAACAAGGAATAAAAGGGAAAAAGTGAACTTCACAGAAGACACAGTGATGGATATTGGGTTGAAGTGAGAAAAAGAGAAGAAAATATGGAGTGACGCCTGGGAAAAAAAGTCATTGGATAAGGAGATCGGGGATGACAGATAAGAAAGAAAGAAGGATCATGGATGACTCAGAAAGAGGAAAAAGGAACCATTAGATGCTTTGGGGCACCACACGAGAAGGAAGGAAAGACAGGTTGGCGAAGCCCTAAAAACACGGGTCAAGTTGACCTAGGGTTTTGGTATCTAGGGTTTTGGACACTTAGGTTTCAGCCTAAGGATGTCGGTGAATGATTGTAATGTATAAATAGAGGTCTAAAGGACCTAGGTTGGGGTGGTGTTTTTGGGTTGGTACTTTGGGTTGATGTGTTGTTATTTTTACTATTGATATTGATTTGGTCGAGAGAAGAGTATTGTGAGAGAGAGAAGTGTTGAGTACAAGAGCCTTCTAGTATTGTAATATCTTCATCTGGGTGTGAAGATCAACCCTGTAGCTGGGTGCACAGGGAGGGGAGAGAATCATAGAAGAAGAAGAGAAGATCTGCTAGCTCATAATGCAGATAAGAACTGTATGCTTTACATCAATATAATATAGCACAGTTCTGTGGGCGTAGCCCTAGAGAGAGGGTGAACTATGTATATTTTGTGTTGTGTATGATTGGTATTTTGTATTTGTCCTTCATATATTGTTATTACATTGCTAAGGTAGATCTGATAGATGCATAGAGTATATCAAGTAGATAAGTGATATATGACTGTTGTGTTGTTCTTGTGTTAGATCCACTTGATATTCCCTTGGTTGTAGACATCTCTGTCCTGCAACCCCCTCATAACTACTTTGGGTGAGACTGCATCTGCTTCACAGGTGTTGCCGAAAGGGACAGTAGTTAGGACTTAATAATGTTCTCTTGGAGCTGAACCTTGGGTCTACCCCTGTGCCAGCAACCCTATTTTCCAGTGTTGGCAGAGGAGGATTCAAAGGTGATGTCAGATGGATTGTGGATAGTGGAGCCTCTAGCCACATGATGAGAATCTGGTGAGTATTCCTAGATTTTATAGAGATTGGTCCTGATGGACAAGTGGTAAATGAAGGTGGTATGGAAAATGTTGTACATGTAGTTGGGAATGTCGGATTCCAACTCGAGTTTTGGAAACTCTTGGAGCTTGATGGAGTTATCTTTGTTCCAGGGTTGAGGGTTAACTTTCTCTCAGTCTCAGCCTTGGAGGATGTAGGATATTGTATATTTTTCAAGAGGGAACATGTCTATATCTAGAGGTAGGGAGTGGACCCGATAGAGCTGCAACTGATTGGTAACTGGGTGAATAGGTTGTATATGTTGAGAGGTCAACCTTTGATGTGTCATTCAACGTCGGATGAGGAGAAAGAGGAGGATTATGAGACTACTGTGGCACCAAGGATATAGTATTTCATTTTGAGAGAAGAGAGTGAGTCTCTTCTGAGCACTGACATAAGGCTCAACCAGGTTGATCAAACCAATGCTCAAGATGAAGTGAGATTAGGGTTCCGAAAGGTTGCTAGGAGAAGATATTCTAGTTTGAGTTCTTTGCAGGTGTTGTAGATGGCTCTAAGTTTAGAGGGAGCTCCTACAGAGCACAGTGTGATGAGACCAGATGATGGAGATGGCAACAACTACATCGCTCGCTAAGAGGGAGTGTTATCTGTTTAGCTCGGGAGGTACTCCACATGTTTTGTCTTGTATGAGGATGTTACCTTAATATTTACACTACCAAGCACTTAACTTTGTAATAGTTTTTATAAATTTGTTTTAAGTGGTTCTTTTGTTAAAGTGGATTTTTAATAAAGTGTACCTTCTATTTTTAAAGTGACTTTTTAATAAAGTGTACCTTCTATTTTTAAAGTGACTTTATTTTCATAAATAACTTATGTAATAAAGTGAAAATCACTTTAATTTAAATGAGACATTTTGGAGGGAATGGATCATGACCCTTGATCTTGAAAAAGGAAAGATCTAATCTTGGCCTTTGGATCTAGGGTTGGGGATGGTGAAAAGACACTTTGGGGGGAAAATGTCATTTTTTAGATTATAAAAGAATGCATTAGGTAGTGTGCAACACATGTCGAATGTTGAGAAGACATCAAGAGGAGATTGAGAGAGATTTTTTGAGTATGCTTGAGAGAGGAAAGTGAGCAACAAAGAGGGCATGTTTTCTAAGGAAAGAGGGCACGAATCTTGAGAATTTTTTTTTTTGTGAGTTTTGGGCCAAAATAATTTTCTACTGTGGGAGGTTGTACTATATAGATATGTACAGTCTGTGGGATTCCATATAGTCTATACAACCATACAGATTTGGCATGAAAATTGAGGCATTTTGGGCATGGTTTTCAAGGCAGATTTCAAAATTTGTGTGGCTGTTTCTGCCCCATACAGAACAATCTGTATAGCTGACTGTGGGCACAGAAAATGAGGTACAAAAGAGGTTGTACATCAATACGATTTTGGCATGGAAAACGAGGCAAATTTTTGTCAGACAGATTTGGTGCTGTGAGGTATTTTCCTTGGCTGGAAATGTTATTTTGCTATTGATATGTACTTTCCTGAAGTTGAATAATAGATCTCTCTCTCTCTCTCTCATTGGGTTTCCCACATTAGGGTTTTCCCTGGCATTTGCCTAAATTTATGTGTGTTATGGGTTACTGTCCACTGTGTTATTTCTACTGCTATTTTTCTTAGCAATGTGTATTTCTGCTTATGGAAATTTCTAAATGTGAGTTTATGCATTTCTGAAATTTATGAAGATAGTTATCTCTAGGTTGCTAAGTGTTTGACAGAATATTAGCTTGCTGATTATTTGTCATTAAAAATCTACACAAGATAAGTTCAAAAGGGAAACAAACTGCAAAACCAATAGCTCATCAATGCAGTTTGAAGTGGTAAATTTGGGAACAATCACCAAACCTCAAAATATCAATATGGGAAAGAATTATTCTCCTGATGAAAGACAAGATTACATTAAACTATTCAAGGAATACAAAGACATCTTTGCCTAGATGTATGAAGACCTCAAAAATTATGACACCAAAATTATACAACACATCATTCCATTGAAGCCTCAAACAAATCATTTTCAAGAAAAGATGAGAAAGATGCATCCTAACCTTGAGCCACAAGTCAAAGAAGAACTGAACAAGTTTTTAGCTACTAAGATTATATTCCAAGTCAAACACACTCAATGGATCTCTAACCTTGTACCAGTTAGAAAAAAGAATGGGGACATAAGGCTTTGCATTGATTTTAGAAACTTAAATGGAGCCTCTAAGAAAGACAACTATCTAGTTCCCCCTATGGAGCAAATATTGCAATGCATATCTAGTTCTGAAATGCTCTCATTACTAGATGGTTTTTTGGTTACAACCAAGTTCTGGTGTCTCATGAAGACCAATTGAAAACTTCTTTCTGAACCAAATGGGGAAGCTATGCATATAGGAAAATTCCATTCAGCCTAATCAACACCGGTGAAACCTTCCAAAGAACAATGGGTATTACTTTCAAAGGCCCAATTGGGGATTGTGTAATGGTATATTTATATGATGTTACTATATTCTCCAAAGATAAGAAAGATCATATAGCCCATTTGAGAAGACTCTTCAACATGTGTAGGAGGATTCATTGTCTCCAAGCATGGTATGAAAATCGAATGTTGGAATACTGAGAGGGGGGATGAATCATTATGAGCATTTTTTACCACTTTTAATCACAATATCTAAACTTCACTTTATCAGGAGAAAACCATAGAATGATTTTTTATATATATCAAGAATAAATTCTTAGGAAGCACCAACTTCCAAATTCTCTAGCACCAACTAAAAGGAGGAACCAACCCCTTGATTTACAGGAACCAACCTGAAGGAAGCACCAACTCCTTGAGTTCTCTAGAACCAGCTGGAAGGAGGCAAAAAACCCCTGATTTATAGGTACCAACCTAAAGGAAGCACCAAATACCTAATTTCTATGGCACCAACCGGAAGGAGGATACAACTCCCTTTCCTTGTCCCGTCCAACCTCCTTGAAATATAAGTGTAGAATCACTGTCACTACCATTGATAATGTCACTGCCAATGTCACCAATGCATCAACCTATCACTGTCACTATCACATCAACCAAATTGTCACTGTCACTGTCACATCAACCCACGACTATCACTATTACAACAACCAACTTGTCACTATAACATAAACCAACCATAACCAGATCCACTCACATGGATACCAAAATCATCACCATACCATGTAAATCAACCTGTACCATACCATGTACATCTACCTGTACCATACCATGCATCAACCATGTACATCAACCATGTAGTAGAACTTGTACCATACCATATGCTAAGTATCCAAGATGTGCCAATGTATCAACAATATGCCTCAAGTATATGATAACATCACCATGACATATACCAAACCAGGTACCAAGATATCTAAGATATACTTCTAACAATTTATCATATCATCACAAACATGTACCATATCATGTACCATCATCATCAAGACATTCCTAAAGCATTCACCATAAACATAACCCTCAATAAAACATGTAAAACATACCTCTGATCATATATCAAACCTGATACACAAAATTATAGACCAATAGCTCTTCCTCAACTTCAACAACAACATAATAACATCTTCATCAAACTTTATCGCAGTCTTGGGAGACTAGTTTTGGATTAGTCATAAACCCTAACTTTCAACAAACATAGCTTTGTACCTGTAATGAATAAAGGTATGAAATTTTAACCGCATATACTCTGATATATTTCTTCCATTTCCTCAAAATTTCAAGGTTTGAAACTTCTCAAAATAGAAGTTATAGTGAAACTGGAAAACCTTCTTGAATTTTAGCCTATTCTGGAGAGTGAACTTACACAGTATGACATGTTGGGCCCTTCATTTTTGGATAAGGAATTGCACAATTTTTGACTGAGCATGAGTTGCACAAGCTTCATCAGAGGCCTGGAGAAAGAGAAACATAAAGCAGTTGCGAAAGTCAGCGCAACACCAACTAAGCAACAAATGATTGCAACAGAACAAGAAAGTGTGAAAGCCAAGAAGGAAGACACAACCCAAATTATATATAGGGATGAACATAATTGTAAAAGGGTTGATTGATTTAGTCATTCTTGTTTTTGTTACCCAGCCAGATTAGTTGATGATGATTGTTGTAAGTCGAGTTAAGCCAAGTCTCGAGTCTGTAATGAATGGGATCTATCAGTTTGAGAATTGGAGCTCTACGACATGAGTCCAGAGACAAGAGTTTGTACAACACACTACTGTGTAATTATGAGTCTGTAATCAGAGAAGGATTTTGAAGATAATATGAAGGACCTAAATTTTCAAATATGATGTGTCTCTGTGTGTTTACTTATTCATTACAGTATTTCCTTATGG
>JASDQU010108809.1:76298-86860 GCA_032191745.1 Picea mariana
AAGCAGTCTTTCCTATAGAGTGCCACATCCCCTCTCTAAAGTTGGCAGTACAGTTATTTCTAGACACTTTACCACTTGAAGAGTGTTTATTATATCTTGAGCACCTCGATGAGAAGCGTCGAGATGTAGCTTTGGCTAATGGGGCTCACAAAAAAAATTTCAAGTGTTAGTATGATCGGTCCGTCCATCCTCGAATTTTCTCTAAGTGCGACCTTGTCCTAGTCTATGACCAATATAAGGACCCCCTGGGGGGCAGGCAAGTTCAAACCCATGTCGTTCAGACCTTTCATCGTGAAGCGGGTTCTAAAAAAGGGCATTTATTGTCTGGTGGACTTTGAGGGAAATGCTTTGGTGGAGCCTAGAAATGGGATCTACCTCAAGAAGTATTACTTGTAGGTGGTTTGCCTTGGGTGACTTCTTGTAGCATATGTATAGTCTTATATATTTTCTTTTTAGTTTTTGTCTTTTTGGTTTTATGGACGTGTCGTTTTTGATGTCATCTTTTTCACTATGGTAGTTGTTAAGTGAATCAGAGGTGTTTTTTGGGTTTGTGGATGGCACTAGCCGGGACAATCAGAGGCTTGCTTCCACAACTTGGGTGATTTTAACATCTCAGGGCTAGTTTTTATCTTTAGGAGGTATCTTTTTAGGTGACACCACAAACAATGTCATCGAATACAATGTAGTATTAGAGTTTCTTCGTGACGCTTTGTCACATGGTATCTCTCACCTCTGGGTCTACTTAGATGCTCAGTTGGTTGTGTCTCAGTTAAATGGAGTTTACCACGTTTATGATCCTACACTACACTGATGGTTCCTTTGGGTACGTCTCTTAGAATGAAGCTTTGATTACATTACGTATATCCATGTTCCTAGGAGATTGAATCAAATAACAGATACTCTAGATAATCATTTATTAGATTGGCATATTGCACACATGTAAGAAAAATCACACATGCACATGTAAATACATTTGTAAAATAGATGCAATCCATAAAGCTTAAAAAGATGTAGATATCCATATATATATCAAAAATATCAGAGTACAAGGGTGGGCGCAAGAGCCTCAAAAATATGTCTAGTAAGAGTCACAGGGCTTATGCCTTAAAAAATATACAAAAAGTTTTCTCGGCACGTAAGTAGTCTAGCTTAGCTAAGGGCGGGGCCTATTGGCCCTGCCATAGTGAACAACAATGTTTTCCAAACATCGAAAGATCTGGACCTAGGTCCGTGGCACCCCAACTACGTGAGGTTGCATCGACGGTGGGAGATCCTCGATCTCCTCCATAGGGAATGTACAAGTGAGCACAGTGAGGTTCCGCTCTACCCATCTCAATACTCTCTTAGCCTCTCTAGCTGGAGGCCCCCCTACTGCTGCTACTGGTTTGGTGGCTGCAACTGGTCCTACCTCTGGTCGAGGATGCCACCTAGTCCTCGAGAAGTCTGCTGGACACACTGGTCCCACATCTGTACATAATATATACATAAGTGTCAGATAATCTGGTATACAAAAAAATGATATATATATAAAATCATAAAAATTAAATAACTTTGAAAAGAAAACTTACCCATCTCTCCTCGCTCTACTCTGGGAGGTACAGGCATGTCAGGATCTCTAGAAAAATTGATCCCGGCATAGGGGTAGTCCTCTATTGCCAGAATCTGCCATGATCACTAGTCAAAAAACTCGTCATCAAAGGCCTCGATGGTCCTCCCTCCCCCCTGTCATGGAAACAACCCCACCCATATGCATAGCGTTGGGAGAGAGGCCTCATTCCCTCATATAGTCTCTCGAGGACTGAGATTGGGTACCCTCTCGAAGAAAAAGGAGCACAAAATGGTCCCAAACCCGAAGTTACGGTGCTCTTGTATCTGACACTCTATTAGCTGTCTCTTCATGCAATCTAGAATGGTGGTACTCCATTCGAAAATCCATGCATTTAAGCATTGTACTACACAATTCATGTGCACTCAAGAAGCCTGATGCAAAGTCGTGGATCCAGTGATCTATCCAATGAGTAGAACTATCACTTTTAGTGATAGGTTGTTGATCTTATGAATAGGCACCTGAGAACCTACTTTCTCAGTACCATCCTCGCAATGGAGTCCAATCAACTCCTCGATGTTGTGAGGCCTGGGGGGAAAAGTATGCAAGTTGACTAGGTCCCCTCTTCTTGAGAGACCAGTCAGGAAGTAAATATCTTCAATCGTTGGAGTCAATGACTGCCCCTCGAGCATGAAAGCCTCTTCATCAGGATGCCAATAATCTACCAATTCATTTAGCAACCTGGGTTTTTCCCTCATAAACGAAAACTAGAAGAACTTTAACAACCCGCATTGTGACAAAACAACAATATCATCAGGGTCCTCAGAGACCAAAAAATCAATGTCCTCATGCTCCCTCTCTCTCCAATGAACATATATCCTACAAAATGACAAGTGGATGGAGAGTTAACTCTTGTTTTTTTATTTTTTCACTTGTTTGAGGGTGTACGCAAGCCGTCTTGAGGATAGTCGCGTGTGCACGTGGGAAAATTATCTTCTGCCCACGTACATGTGGGTTGTGCTTAGACAACCCACATACAAGCAGGGCCGACCTCTTTAAAGGTCAACGCCCCCCCAAAACATAAAAATAAATGCAAAAAAGGAAGAAGGAAATGCAAGAGAGGTTAGTGTGTACTTACTTGGTCCAAACAGAAGTTTGTTTCATCCACTGAGGCTCCCAGAATCAACTATTTTGGCAAAGGGGTGTTTTTTGACTTTTGGTCAATTCTTAATTTACAATGGTGATAATGAGCTACCGACTTTCTATTTATAGACGTTTTGGCCCCTTTTTGTCATTTTTGGACCCTTTTTGTCATTTTTTCTGGCTTGATAATCGTTTACTATGGTTCTTGAGTTTCTCAGGGGATGTTATGATAAGTGTTACTTTGGGTATTTATGAAGTTTTTCGAGAGTTGGTTCAGTTTTAAAGGTATTTTGGTAGAAATTTATTTTTCCAACTTTGTGCATATAAGATAGGATTCCACCTCCACTTGTTGCACCTCGTTGTCTTTTTCACTTTGCCATAGGATCCATCCCACCGAATTGTGACACAAAACCCTCACTCCTGCTCTAGAAGTGTCATAATTTAGTGGTAGATCCTACCTTCACATGGATGCCCTAGGTAGATCCTAGTTGCATTTTGGTGTCCATGTCGTCACTAATAATTATAGGCTCGGGAGTCCTTAGTAGTTTTTCCTGATTATGAGTTTGAGCCTCATTTGCATTATTCATTATCACTCTTGACCTCACCCTTGGGACTCCCAAAACACAACGGGTCTTCTTTTAATCCCTTTTCAGACCCTCTAAACATGAAAAGATTTATGAGCGATCTTGTTGCCCTTCATGCATGCTAAACTAAAATTTGAAGGCACGTCTATCCAGCGGTAGTTTACCCCTTTCTCAGTCCAAATGGTCAAAAGTATGAACAAAGGTATACTCTAGGAGCCTCGTTTCTCTAGAAGAGTATCCTCAGGTATAAATTTAACCCTTTTTTGGGCTTGAGGGACTAAATTTACGAAAAAGGAACCACCATGGAGTCCATGGTTAAGCTCTTTTCAAACTCCCTAAAATTGAAAAGATGGTCGAGTGACCTTGTTTCTTCACACTTGTTAAATTGGTCTAGAAGAACATCCCTTATGGAGTCCATAGTTAAGCTCTTTTTAGACTCCTTAAATATGAAAATATTTTTGAGTGATCTTGTCTTTGTCACACTCATTAAAAATATTTTGAATAGACGTCTGTTTAGTGCTGGTTTATCCCTTTTTCGAACTGACTAGACTACCTTCGAAAAAGGTACCCCAGTGGAGTCTCCTTTTATGCTTTTTCAGACTCTCTAAAAATGAAAAACCATCGAGCTTACCTTCTCCGGGCTTGTTAAAATTATATCGAAAGACGTTATCATTTTGTCTTATTAATCACATTTACATTCCCACGTATTTGGCCTAATGCCGGCTCCATGTTGCTCTCAACTGAACCATCTAAAGCATGCCTTATATGCAAGCCTTGTAGCACTTTGCCTCTGCGTCTTGACACCTTGACTCATGGAGGATTTTTCCCGAGTGTTCTCTTCCTGCATATGTCCCATTGTTATGAGCATCAATGTGTTCCTTTCACTTGGATATAGTATGTCTATGACACGCGATCCTCCTTTGTAACATAACATTCTTTATTCTTTTTAAAGCTTCCCAAAATTATTGAAAAAGCCAAAAAAAATAAAATATAACCCAAAAAGAGGAAGGGAAAAGTATGTTATTTTTGTTGACAGCATAATGACCTGCCCTTGGAAAAATCACATAATTTTGTTTGTTCATCAATCCATAAGATTCAATATGACCTTAGGAAGATGTTATCGCTACATAGAGCTGTGTCCTCCTCCATTTGGTTACCCTTCCAAACATATGGAGATTTTGCATTGCCTCTTGCATCGTGAAATTATGTCAATGCCATGCTGCCTAAGTCTCACCTTTTGTTGTGATTTTGTCCAAGGGAAGTCTTACTAGACTTGAGTCAACCCTTCTACAGTTTGTCTCTTGTTCTCATGCCCAACCACCTCAAAAGACCAATCAAGTCCTTGTTCAAAATCAATGAAGTTATCTGTACTGATCACCAAGATCCTCTTGTCTATTCTCAATGAGTCGTCGATAATATTTGGGTAGTGAAGTTATACACTGATATTACACTCCTACTTGAGTTTTGAAGATTTTTAAGTTGTTGCTCAAGCTTTGAAGACTTCATCTCTATCCATCAGGCATCATTGACTTCTTGAAGATGGATACTATACATGTATATATTTTGATTTTGAGATGTAGATCCATTGTGTACTGCTTGTGGCTACACTTTATATAGTTATATGACATGTATCTGCAGTGTATTTGATTCGCAACCATGATTTTATTTTATCCCAAGCATGGGTATGCCCGCCTCGGTGAGACACATTGTTATTTTTTGCAGATGGTACCTCCTGAACTCTGGTTCCTGGGCTCACTCGGTTCATACATCAGTGAATATTTGTAATCTATTTTGACCATTAGATGCTCTTTCGACCTCACACATTAGGGGGCATATGTTATAACCCTAAATTACACCAGACATGCATACCTGGCATCAGACCATATAACTTGCTATCTTTTCTAAGCCATCACTGAACAAGCTCTTTTGAAAACCATAGTTTTGAAGGTGTACGCACCCTGCACCACTACTGCCCGCATACACACGCTTGCTGCACCACTACAGCCCGCGTACACCCACATAATATCGGAAAAAATGAAAATTGCATAGGATACTGGTTTCCAGGCCATTACTTAACCATTTGATTACCCATAGCTAGTCACTCCTACCATTACCATCTCTACTGGCCTATAAAACAAGGGCTTGGGGTCCCATTTCAGGAGAAAGCACGAGAGCATAGAAACTCTGCCCATTTCTATATTCCCCCTTTGCCCCAATATTTGACAATCACATTGTGAGTTTGAGCCATAATACCCTTTTTATCCATTGCAAGCCCTTGCTATGCCCCTAAGAGAGAACCAAAGAGGAGAAGGAGATGTGGAAGTAGTTGGTGCATTGTGAAGAGGATCCCAAAACTGAGTTCGAGGAGCAGTGCTGGTCTCATATTGTAAGTGACTTTTGTGAGATTAATATAAAGAAGTACTTTTTTCGTCCGGTCAAATGACGTCTTAAATTTCAATGATTTGTTTACATTTCTTGTTTATGATGTCTAACCCACTAATCCATATGTAGAATGCATTCTTGTAGTTTCTTGTTTGTCTTTTGGTGAATGCAGGTCAGCCTTGGGAAGAGACTTGCAGTTAGGAAACAACTAAGCGCAGAGGGATCGACACCAAACATGGAGTTTAAGGTATGCCCACTGGATCCTTATATTTTGTCTTTTATGTATGATTGTGGGGTAATGTTGGGATAGTTGATAAAAAGTAGGAGACTTTAGATGGTTAGCTCTACCTACATTTTAGAACCCTGGTGTAGTCCGTAGAGGGGTTTTCCTGCTATAACACTTTTTTCGAGTTAAAGGGAATCAAAGGAGACATGGGAGAAATGAAGATTGAGTTAAAACAAGGATCCAAGCCTGTCAGACATAGACCATACCATCTTAACCCAAGAGTAAAAGGTAAGGTTAAGAAGGAGATAGATAAGATGTTGGAAACAGGTCTCATTTTTGCAGTAGAAGAAGCAGAGTGGGTTAGCCCGATAGTCATTCAAAGCAAGAAAGACATAGAGGATATTAGAGTCTGTGTAGACTACATAAGTCTCAACTCTACCTATGTACATGACCCCTTCCCAACACCTTTTATAGACGAGGTGATAGAACAGGTTGTGGGAAAGGAAACATACTCATTCACAGATGGATTTTTAGGATACCATCAAGTCAGGATCGCTGAAGAGGACAAAAGAAAGACCACTTTCATAATAAAATGGGGATCTTTTGCATACAACATAATGCCATTTGGCTTAAAGAATGCCCTTGCATTTTTCTCCAGGATTGTGATAGAAACTTTTAGAGAGTTCATTCACAAATTTATAGAAGTCTATATGGATGATTGGAAAATATATAGCCTTCTCAAGGAACATGTAGCACTGCTAAGGCTAATGTTTGACAGATGCAGAGATTTGTAGATCTCATTGAATCTCAGAAAGTGTATTTTCTATCTACCACATGGGAATTTGTTGGGCCATATAGTATTTCGAGAAGGAGTATTGGTAGATCCAACCAAAGTTGTGGCCATTGTGAATATGCCACCACCCATGAGTGATAAGTAGTTGCGCTCCACACTGGGACACATAGGTTACTATCGTAGGTTGATCCTAAGATATGCCAACATTACTACACCTATGGAAAACCTACTGAAAAAGGATGAAACATTCTAATGGACTGCCAAAAGTGATAAAGCATTTGAGAAACTTAAGGAGAAACTCATCACAACACCGATTCTGATATTCCCAAACTGGGAGAATGGATTTCACGTCCATGTAGATGCTTCAGAAATTTCCTTAGGAGCCATCTTAATGCAACCTAGAGATGGAGCTATGGATCACCCTATCTATTTAGCAAGTCGAAAGTTGTTGCAAGTAGAACACAACTACACAACAACGAAAAGGAAGAGTTTGGCCATGATTTATGCTTTGCATAAATTTAGACATTATTTTTTAGGGTCTCATTTCAAATTCTTTACTGATCTTTCTGCATTGAAATATCTAGTTAACAAACCTCTGTTGTAAGGGAGAATTTGTAGATGGGTGCTGTTATTTCAAGAATTTTCCTTTGAATTTATCATCAAGCTGCGAAGATGCAATGTAGGACCTGATCACCTGTCTAGGTTAGATTCAGGGTAAAGTGGTGGAGCGATAGATGATCAGCTCCCAGATGCATATTTGTTCAGGATTGAGGCCATACCGAAATACTTGGAGGACATAGAAATTTTTCTCAGTACAGGGGCCTGTCCTGAAACCTATTCTGCAACCCAGAAACACCATATGGTTGTTAGAGCAGTAGATTACTAGCTGATCGCCAGACAATTGTATAAGCTAGGGCTAGATAACATCCTCAGATGGTGTGTCATGGATCACGAAAGGTAGGATATACTCTAGGAATGCCATAGTGGAGTTGTAGGAGGCTACATAGGAGGAAAGGCCACGACACAGAAAGTTCTACAGGAAGGACTTTGGTGGGAAACACTCTTTAAGGATGAAAAAGTATATGGTAGATCATGTGATGTTTTTCAATGCGTGGGAAAGCTGTCACACTGAGACAAACTACCACTACAACCAATTAGATCTCTACAAGCATTTGAGAAATGGGCAATTGACTTCAATGGACCAATCAACCCCACAACCAAACATTCAAAGGCTAGGTAGATCATTACTGTGACTGACTACCTTACCCGTTGGGAAGAAGCAACAGCTGTATAGGATTGTTTGACAGATACTGCTGCCAAGTTCATTTTTGAGAATATCATTACTCGGTTCGAATGTCCCAGGAGCCTAACCAATGATTAGGGAGTTCATTTCATTAGCAACACTATAGAAACACTTACAACATAATTTCTGATTCAACATCACAAGAGAAGTCCATACCACCCATAGGATAATGGAACAGTCGAAGCCTTCAACAAAATCATGGAAAGGGGAATAACAAAGGTCTATTGTGAAAAATGGGATAACTGGGATGACCGAGTTCCAGTTGTACTATGGGCTTACCAGACAACCACAAAGAAACTCCATAGGCACACACCGTTCCAGTTGGTTTATGGGAGAGAGGCGGTGATGCCTATAGAGTTCATCACTCCAAGTTTGTATATTGCACAAGTCACATGCATGATAGAAGACGAATCCATTGCGCAGAGACTTACATAACTACAAGAACTCGAAGATACCATATTTCTAGTAGACTTTCATCAGTCGGTTGAAAAAGAAAGACAAAAATATTGGCATGAAATGCACATTAAGACCAAGGTGTTCACGCAAGGAGACAAGGTGCTACTCTATGATAGCTGGTACCAGAAGCATCCTGGAAAGCTCTGTATGCACTGGTTGGGACCATTCATGATTACGGAGATCCGACCCTCAGGAGCAATCAGACACATGCAACTGGATGGTGTGTTGTGACCAGGATGGGTGAATGGCACTCATCTGAATCCCTACCTATCTCAAAAATAAGAAAGAGGGACTATAACTCTAGTCCAAAAGAGCTTGTACAATAGTTAGATTTGAGTTTTCAGAAATTTTTGTAAATTCAGTGATAAAGTCAATATGCGCAGTGTTGCGTCATGACACATAGTTCATTTTCTGATTAAGTGTTGTTTGATATAGAAATAATTACTCAGCAGTGCATGATCCAAATATTAAGAGAATCCATTAATGAAAGTCATTAATATGATAGGGACAACCTCTTTGGTCAAAGAAAGGATGAATCTGAATACGATCTAAATCCATATGCAACACAAACCTAGTCTAGCCACAACCTTTATTTACATTTTGGTACCATGTCTAATGTTCGTTAAGCCATAAATATGCATTATGCAAAGATTCCATCGAAGTTCGCACCCGAATACCCAACTGTCAAACAGAAAGGTATGAAATAAGCAATGTCCCTATACCACTCACACAAATAAGTAAATGCCAGAATCACCCAATAGGATTTACCTTGTTAAACTGTCCCGTCAGACAACTCAAATCCCGTTGCGTCCATACAGTCATGATCCACAACAATTTTTGCTAAAATTTCTCATTAAGCCAGGTATAAGGCCCTGAGAACTCCCCGCAAATGCATCGTCTCCAAAAGAAGCATAGCCATTTCCAAATTTAGTAGAGCGAACCAGCCTGTACCATTGTGAAATCCAAAATCCTTAGCTTGCCAAAGAAGTCTGAATGTCGAGAGCCACAACTAGCCGAAGTGCCATGTCTAAAGAAGCGGTACCAGATGAGCTGTGTGACCCCCGGGTCGAGGTCATGGGCGATATTAAAGGGAAAGTGGAGCATGTTAAGCTCCTCAACCTTGACCTCACAGATTTAGTATTTTTCCCACAAATGCACATAGATATCTTTTGGGAGATGGCCCCAGATGGAATCAGAGGTATGCGATTTGTGCCAAAATAAGACTTCATCAACTTATTCAATTCAACCATCATGAACCTAAGAGACTTACCAGTGTTTGGTAACATGGGTGATATTGCGTGGTGCATGAAATTTCTGATAAGCAGGGTGCATGAGAGAAGTCTATGGTTGGATAAGCGGTATCCAATCCATGTTGAGCACATCCAACAACTTATTGGAATATCCTCCCAAGGAGAGGATGTGTTAAATGATTCCAGGGTCCTAGTAAGAACGGGAAAAAGAAAGGCGAGCTTAGCATGTATGAGAAATTCAACACAAAGAGGGGAGGATGCACAATAGTAATCAAATCAATACTACCTGAGATAGTCTGGACTAGATGTTACATCATAGCCATCAAGGTCATGAGATCATACTATAAAGGTGAATTCACTCTCGATGCATTATCATTCGTCGAATTTTTTGCCAATGGAGCAGTGTTCAATTGGTGTAGTTACTTGCTAGAGGAACTACTAGTAGCTTGCGAGGAAGTGCAGGTGAAGGGAGGAACCTTCACTTATGGATACCTACTTGTGGCATTCACAATTCTCAAATGGAAGCCACCTATGGGAAAAAAACCAACAATAGAAAATAAGGGCTACATGGCGAAGATGTTCGAGCCATGGCAGTCCAGACCAGACTAGGAGAATACAACCTTCAATGCCGCAACATTTGCTAAATGGTATAATGGTCTAATAGACACAACATAGAGGTTGCGTATCTCACAGGAGCTCCTCAACTGTAATATGAGAAATTTCACCTTCAGCATGAACCAACACCATACATTTTTCTGGCCGAGACATGTCATCAGGGAACATTTCCACACAAGTATGCTACCATTCTATCTAGACAAGGAGGCCTTTGATAAGGAATTCATGTCATGGCCATGAGTCAAATTTGGTCCGTATAAGTCA
>JASDQU010108810.1:6929-41497 GCA_032191745.1 Picea mariana
ATGGGAAACCCTCTAGGGGAAGAAAACCCAGCAAAAACTTCCTTATCATAAATTGTCAATACAATGTTCAAGAGATAACTCAAACCAATACAGATAGTCCTCCCCAAAAGATGTGCCACTCTTCTTCTCCTCTCTCCAACTGGTAATTGCAGCTTGCCTCTTAAGAAAATGAGCAAGTGAGTTGTGTTCAAATGAGGCGTTAGCCTCCTTTATTTATACAAGTTTTGGCATGTGTGAAGTGTCTCTTCACTGACAGGGCTGACTTCTTAATCTGGGTGGGTAAACCCACCTTTATTATATTTCTAGGTCTTCTTATTAACTGTTGGGGACGACTTCTTATTTTGCCTATTATAATTGTCTGTTGACCAATCCACAGAAGGGGATTTGGTCCTAATACAATTACCGACATGATTAATCCACAATGGGGATTAATCCTATGAATAAAATAACAATAAGAATAAGAATACTCTTTGCAGTTACATTATTTTAACACTCCCCCTTAACAAGAAGGGAATTCTTCAACAGCATCAGGCGAGAGAGGTCTGCATCATCAGTGGCATCAGAACGACAGTATCGTCAATATCATCTTGAAACATTGGCTAGCATATTTATGAGTCATCAGAAGTTTTCTTCATCGACAGCATCATCATTCTCGAAAGAATGCCATCATCATCTGCATCAAAATGTATCAGTAAAAATGATACCTCATCACATCACTAGGCTGGCACATCACAGTACTACACTGGCTCAATGTCACAGTGGTTAAGCTGGTAGCTCAGTGTCAGTCACATCTTGTTTTACGTCTAACAACGAGGTCAGAAGTAAGGAATCATCTTGCTTTACGTCTAACAACTAGGTCAGAAGCAAGGAACACATCATCATCTCACTTTAAGTCTAACAGCTAGATCAGAAGCAAGGAATCATCTTGCTTTACGTCTAACAATGAGGTCAGAAGCAAGGAACACATCAACATCTCGCTTTACATCTAACAACGAGGTCAAAAGTGAGGAATCATCTTGCTTTACATCTAACAACTAGGTCAAAAGCAAGGAACACATCATCATCTCGCTTTACGTCTAACAACGAGGTCAGAAGCGAGGAATCATCTTGCTTTACGTCTAACAAATAGGTCAGAAGCAAGGAATCATCTTGCTTTACATCTAACAGCGAGGTCAGAAGCAAGGAACAGACAATGTCATGCTTTATGTCTAACAGCGAGGTCAGAAGCAATGACTCATCTTGCTTTACGTCTAACAGCGAGGTCAGAAGCAAGGAACACACAGCGTCATGCTTTACATCTAACAGCGAGGTCAGAAGCGATGACTCATCTTGATTTATGTCTAACAGTAAGGTCAGAAGAAAGGAACACACAATGTCATGCTTTACGTCTAACAACAAGGTCAGAAGCAATGACTCATCTTGATTTACGTCTAACAGCGAGGTCAGAAGCAAGGAATAAATATTTATACTCCCCCTTTCAGGGAGGGACTTTTCGGACTATACCAAGCTTATCTCGAAAGTGTTCAAACTTTACATGAGATAGAGGTTTGGTCAACGCGTCAGCACCCTGTTCATCCATGCTAATGTATTGGAGCTTCAAGGTTCCTCTCTGTACCATGTCGCAGATGAAATGATAGCGGATCTCTATGTGCTTCGACCTGTCGTGGAATACAGGATTCTCTTTCATCTTTATTCAGCTCTGGTTGTCACATAGAATCACGGTTTCTCTCATCTCCAAGTCAAATAGGCTAGTCAACAACTTTCAAAGCCATATAGCTTCGCAGCTAGCAGAACATGTGGAAATGTACTCTGCTTCTACTGTGCTAAGAGAAATACTAGATTGTTTCCTACTCTACCACGAGATCATGGCTGATCCTAAACTGAAACAGCATCCGGAAGTGCTTTTTCTGTCAGCAACGCTTCTTGCCCAATCTGCATCAATATATCCACTCAATGTGAAGTCATGATCTCCATCATAGTTGAGACCATAATCCATTGTACCTTTAAGGTACCTCATCACATGTTTTGCAGCCACTAGGTGAACACGTCTAGGTTCTACAAGAAACTGACTCAAGGTGTTCACTGCAAAACAGATGTCTAGTCTGGTGTTTGTCAGGTACATCAGCAATCTAATAATCTGTCTGTACAATGTGGCATCTATCAAGTCTGACGAAGTATCGACCAGCAGCTTCATCTTCGCTTCCATGGGTGTATTCATGTACTTACATTCTAGCATGTCGAATCTCTTTAAGATTTTGACCGTGTACTTCCCTTGGTTAAGGAGGATCCTTTATGGACTCTGCCATACCTCAAGGCCTAAGAAGTAATGCATTAGATCAAGGTATTTCATTTCAAATTCTGTGGCAAGTCTCTTTTTACATTCAGTGATGAGATTTTCTTCTCCAGTTAAGAATAAGTCATCCACATATAGAAGTAAGATTACTAGCTCATTATCCATACTTTTGAAGTAGAGATTTGAGTCTGCTTTACTCTTGGTAAAGCATAAGCTCATCAAGAAACTGTCTATATGGACATAACAAGCTCTAGGAGATTGCTTCAATCCGTATAAGGCTTTCTTCAATCTGCAGACATGAGACTTCATGTCTTTTACCTCAAATCCTTAAGGTTGCTCTATATACACTTCCTCTTTGATAACACCGTTTAGGAAAGTTGTCTTCACGTCCATCTGGTCCAGCTTCAACTTCATCTTAGCTGTAAGAGCTATGATGGTCCTAATCGAAGTGTATCTGGCTAGAGAAGAGAATGTCTCTTCATAGCCAATGCCTTCCTTCTAGGAAAAGCCATGAGTGACAAATCTTGCTTTCTCAATACTTCCATTAACAATATGTTTTATTTTGAAGATCCATCTGTAGGATACCCCACCTTTATTTTTGGATCTGGGAACTATTTCCCATACTTCGTTCTTCATTATGGATTGGTATTCCTCTGTCATGGCATCTGCTCATTCTTTTCTCTGAATGGCTTCTTCAAAGCAGGTAGGCTCTTCTTCTAGAAGATCACACATCAAAGCCGTATAGCTAGAGAATGGCTTTGGTCTTTTCACCTGTCTTGAGGTTCCTTCTGGAACACCATACTTCTCTCCATATTGAATAAGATCTCTTGCCCAAGCAGAATTTCTTTTATGGGAGAAGGTCATTTGAGGAGGTTCTTGAACTTATGTTATATCATGGTCTTCAGGAATCTACTCATCAGGGGAAGTTACGACTTCCCTCTCTCGTTCTGCAGCTCTGGGAACTTCCCTCACGGATTCTACAATACTGGGATTCACAGGTTCCTCTTCATATACTTCTTCAAGTTGGCATCTTCTTGATTTATTAAATGCTGCTTCTTGATCAAAGGTCACATCCCTACTGATCTCAATGTGGTGGTGACCAAGTATGTAGATTCTGAAGGCCTTGGATATCTCACAGTATCCCACAAATATTCCCTTCTTTCTAGAGGGTTCCAGCTTGTTTCTTTTCTCTTTCGGTATATGAATAAACACTGGACAGCCAAATATTTTGAGATGGCTTACCTCTTGCTTCTTTCTGGTGAACATCTCTTCCGGTGTCATAAGTCCAAGTGCACTATGGGATAATCGGTTCTGCACATAAACAGCTACCATCGCTGCTTCTGCTCATAAGCACATAGGAAGATCTTGATCATGGATCATAGTCTTCACAGCTTCTAGTATGGTTCTGTTCTTCCATTCAGCTACACCGTTTTGTTGGGGATCTTGATCCCAACATCTTTGCAGATATTCACAAACTCTTTTGAGGTATATTCTCCTCCATTATCTGACCTAAGTATCTTGATCTTCCTTACAGAAGGGTTCTCTTATCAAGGCTTTGAATTCCTTGATCTTGCTGAACACTTCAAATATATCTAGGTCTTTTACGAGAATAATCATTAATGAACGATACATAGTATACATACCCATTAATGGAGGATGATGGCATTGGGCAACACACATCTGAATGAATGAGTTCTGGGACTCCTTCTGTATTGTTGTCCCTCTTCGGAAATAGGTTCTTGATGTTCTTCCCTTGTGCACATCCATTGCATATGCCTTCATGGTCACCTTTGAGTTCCGGTAAACTTGTGACCGCTTTTCATATGTATGGTAGCACCTTGTAGTTGAAGTGAGTTAATATTCAATGCCAAGATTCTTCAATGACATGGGTCATGGAAGCTTCTGAGTGACCCTCTAGCTTATGCAAGTCAACTTCTTCTCTTCCAATGATGGTTGCTTCATATACGGTCTCTCCTTTAGCACGTTGCCTTCTGCAACCTTCGCTATAGCTTCCTCATGTGACTTGGAGCAAGGTCAAAAAAACAACAAGAAAGAATAATATCCCTCTTGATAATATAAAGCAATAGCACGAACAATCATCACAGTAGCTCCTTTATAGCTATTACTTATAATTTACTAAAGATTAAAGGTAGGGAATACAATACGAAATGAGGTCAACACCCTCATAGTGTTGTGACCAAGCATTCTTCCATGGCAATCTGAAACTAACACACAAGGTTTCTCTTAGAGGAGATGTTAGTTGTATCAGGCAAAGCATATACCTCTATATTCTCACATGATATCAAGTATAATACTTTACGATGATTGCTATCTCAACTAAAGTCATCAGCTTGTCATGTGTACCTTTGAATCTTGATTAATCAAACCTCGAGCCTTGTCCTCAAGAGTGAGTGCTTGTTTTTCTTCCAGGTCTCCTTCACTCAAGTGATGAGTGTTTTCTTCAACCTATCTATTGTACTAAGACAATACGCTATCTTGATAGAAGGTTAGGTTAGAGAATAAGCTCTATGATCAACTTTTAATTATTCTAATAATTTGATCATAGCTTCAACATGCAACACTGATCAAGATAATTTCATAACAAATAGATGCATATTAGAATAATCACACCTGGGTTGCATCATTCCTATGAATGTGTTGGATATTGAGATCCTTCTGGATCTATGGCAAGAGATCCCTTCTCCTACAAATACTCTTTAGGGTTTAACCATTAAACATATGATAGTACATACCTCTAATGACATTTGCAGGTAGTGGCTCCATCTGGTAGCAGCGGTAATCATTACTAACTCTTAAGAAAACTTCAAGGGTGATTGCAATTGGTTATATGGATGCAACTACAACTGGTACTGCAACTGCAACTGGTTCTGAGACTGCAACTTAGGGTTTTATGAGGAAAACCTAATTTTTCAAACTTCAAATTTTGAAATTCTGATCCAGGGGATAGATGCACTAAGCTGAGGCAAGTTCGCTGGTGCAGTCAGATTTCTGAAAATCCAACTTTTACTCCTTCAAATCTGATCTGCGGATTTTTGGACTGGTGCTTCTAGTTTTCTAGTACTTCTGGTACTCTAGTACTTCTGGTACTTTTGGTACTCTAGTTTTCTGGTTTTTTGGTACTTTGTGAAACTAGGGTTTCACTTTCTGGGAAATCTATCCACTGAAAAGGTGTGCTCTAAGTGCCAAAGTGATCCTTGGGGGAGGGCGCAACTTTCTAGGTGGTTTCGGGGATGAAAATCTTCACCAATAAAAAGCCCTAATTTTCATATCTGATAATAGTGACATTTTTCTTTTGCAAAATATGCTTCCTTCAGGTTGGCTCTGATACCATGTTAATGTTTATGCCATTATTATAGTTCTTTGCAATTCAATAGATAAGAGCAACATAAGAACAAGATCACTTAGAAATACACATTCACAAGAGACACAGCATTTATCCTGGGAAACCCTCTAGGGGAAGAAAACCCAGCAAAAACTTTCTTATCATAAATTGCCAATACTATGTTCAAGAGATAACTCAAACCGATACAGATAGTCCTCCCCAAAAGATGCACCACTCTTCTTCTCCTCTCTCCAACTGGTAATTGCAGCTTTCCTCTTAAGAAAATGAGCAAGTGAGTTTTGTTCAAATGAGGTGCTAGCCTCCTTTATTTATACAAGTTTTGGCATGTGTGAAGTGTCTCTTTACTGGCAGGGCCGACTTCTTAATATGGGTGGGTAAACCCACCTTTATTATATTTCTGGGTCTTCTTATTAACTGTTGGGGCCGACTTCTTATTCTACCTATTATAATTGCCTGTTGACCAATCCGCAAAAGGGGATTTGGTCCTAATACAATTACCGACTTGATTAATCCACAATGGGGATTAATCCTATGAATAAAATAACAATAATAATAAGAATACTCTTTGCAGTTACATTATTTTAACACATAGGAGATCATGATGATATTCCATTTGATCTGTGTGAAGAATTGGAATCCCTAGGAGAAGGAAAAATAATCAAGAGCAGGCTCATCCAACAAGCCAAGTTGGAGATTGATGAAGAAGAGGAGATGTAGAAGAAGAGACTGCAGGAGAGGGGCCATCCCATAGACAAGTTGGATGAGGATATTGAGGAGATAAGGAAGTTGATGCTAAAGTCATCAAAGGAGACATTTGACAACAAGTGGAGGCTAACAAGAGGATATTGTAGTGGAAAGATAAATGGGGCCCTGCAACATAAAGTTTGGAAACCAGGAGCAAAGCCTGCAACAACAACAGGACAGCAACATCATCAAGGAAGAGGAGTAGGGGAACATCTCTAAAGTGAAGTTTGGGATCCTAGGATATCAAAAATAGTAGCAGAGGAGCCATGAGTATGAGCTCATGATTTTTTTAGTAGAGGAGTATGACGCATGAGAATGAACAACACGTCAGCGACCAACACAACAATGCACTATGATGGAGCAGATCCTGAGAGAGAGAAGCACCAACCTTCCTGTTTTGTTTTAAATTTATAAATTTAATGTAATTAAAGTTTTAAAGGCTCAAGGAAGAGAGATCCATTGAATTGTGTAAGGATAAGTGCAATTATACTTTAATGGATGACATGTATATTAATCTATATCTGATTCGGACTAGATGTACATTTAATGTAATTTAATGTAAGTAGGTTGAGGAAGGCTCGAGAAGCCCCTCTTTTGTAAAAGATCAATCTATTGAGATTATAAGGCATTATGAGAATAGAATGAGAAGAGAGGAGAGAAGAGAATAAATGAGACTCTATTGCATTCTAGTCTTGTAAACACTATTTAAAGCATTCAGACTTAATACAAAAGCAAATTTCCCTACATATGAATCTCGATGTGTGTTCAATATGTGTTTTCTGAATGTTTACTTTTCATATGTGAATTCCATGAATGTATGAATATTCTCTTTGCAGGAATAGATAGAATCCCCTATATGTGTGATTTTCTGAATGTTTTGGGCTCTCAAGGCTAGTGCAAGGAGTGTGTTATCAAATGAACTTGTCAGAGTCCTATGGGTTTGTGGTTTCTACCTAAATCTGTAATTTTTCCCTGTCTCTCTCCTTTTCGTAGACCAAGTCTTAAATTTTTCCCCCTTTGGCTTGTAAAATCATTTTTGTTTGCCCCCCTCTATGTTTAAAGTGCCCGAGTCTCCCTGTTTTCCCAGCCCACAACCAGTTGTCCAAATCCTTGTTCACACGGGTCACAACCATGGACATAAAGTGAAACATTCAAAGAAACCCATTTCGGGCTTAAAAGAAGCAGGCAGTTTTAATCTTTCAGCGGCGGAGATTACAAGAGCAGTTCAGATCAGTGGCTCACGGGCTTTCAGAATGTCAAAATCACACAAAGTATAGCACCGAAGTCCCAAAGTGTCGAAGTCGCAAAAGGCCCAAATTCCTGAAGTGCATGAGTCTCGAAGTGAGATTTTCCCGAAGTGCCAAAGTCCCAAAGTGGTCGAAGTGCCGAAGTCCCAAAGTGGTCGAAGAGTTGAAGGCCCAAAGCACCAAAGTCCTAAAGACCCGAAGCACATGACACACTCTCATCAGGCATGACACGTTTCACTATTTCCAGGTGATTCAATCATGGCCATGTCACCCTCTTTATCATGACACATCAGCAGCCATGACATCATATGACCTCATCTAGACCACCCATCAGCAGGACATGTGGCTGAAATCCATGAGATCCGGATAAAGGCCCAAAGTAATCCTCGATCATTCAAATCATGAGGACACGCGTCAATATATTTCCAGCTCCAGGTAAAGGCCTTTGGGAGCCCAGGTTTGATATTTTATTTTCTCAAAGTCCAGAGACCCGAAAAATGTCTCAGTCGTCGATATGAGGGAGCCACATGTCGTCAGATTCTCAGCTCTGAAGGTTTCACTAGGAGGGAAATGGAATTTGAGAATTGAAATTCTTGAAGGCCAATCTGCGAAGCAAATCTCGGTCATTGTTTTGAAGGGGAATATCTGATCCATCAATCTAAAAAGTGCCAGAGCTGAGCCGTTGATTAGAGGGCCTAATCTTAGATCGGAAGATCAACAGTCACACCAAATTGTGGGGTCGGAAGGTGTGCATGTTTTAAAATCTCAAGGGTGGGTCGCAATTGGAACCATGTTTTTTAGAAAGAGACACGTCGCGGTTCATGGTGAATTGCGGGGACAAAAGAGGTTTTCTTTTGAGTTTTTTTCCATTTTTGTTGATGATTTCTCATGTTTTACATGGATCTAATTTCTCAAGAAAAAATATGAGGTCTTTCAACACCTCAAAGATTTCAAAGCCCTGGTTGAGACATAGTCCAGAAAGAAAATCAAAGTCCTCTAAATTGATAATGGGGGAGAGTATGTCAATCATGCTATCCATAATCGTTTCCATGAGGCAGGGATTTAGTTGCAACACACATTTCCCTATACTCCGCAACAAAACAGAGTTGTTGAGAAGAAAAACAAATCTCTAAAAGAGATGGCATATTGCATGCTACATGCAAAGTCACTACCACAGAGACTATGAGCCAAAGCACTTAATTGTGCAACATACATCCAAAACAGATCTCCCCATAGATCTATCAAGGATAAGACCCCATATGAGGCTTGGAGCGGCCTCAAACCAGAAGTGACCCACTTTCACATTTTTGGTTCACATGCATGGGCCCAGATTCCCTGTGAAAAGAGGTAGGAACTTGATCTACAAAGAAATCAATGTATTTTTGTTGGATACCCTGACGATGTGAAGGAATATAGGCTTATTGATCTTTCCTCATGTCGACTCATCATTGAGCGTAGTGTCCAATTTGAGGAAAGTGTCCCGCATGTACCTCAACAACCGCATGCAAACACCTTCATTCTTCCACCTGTCTGAGATGATGAGAATGCACATGCCGACTCTTCTTTAGATGAGAGCTCAGATTCATAGAACTCAGATGATTCATATTCAGAGTCAGTACAGTCAGATACAGAGTCAGAGAATCCAGATGCAGTTGAAAAGCCAGAGTAGAGGCCCAAGTGGGCATATACTACTCTTCAGGATGTAGGGGATCTTGTTGGTGATCCAGTCGATACTAGGAGAACTCGATCTAATTTTGAGGAGCCTCCTATTGTACTCACTGCCACTAAACCATTTTCCTCTAGGAATATTTTCTTGGTTTAGTCTTCAGATCCACAATCTTATGGTGAGGCTGCTAGAAATCTCTTTTCGGAATCCACCACGCAGGAGTACAAATCCATCCTCGAGAACAAGACTTAGGATCTGGTTCTCCTTCCTTCTAGGAGGAAACTTGTCAGATGCAGATGGGTCTACAGAACCAAGAGCACATCGAATGGACATATTAGTAGATACAAAGACAGGCTTGTTTCCAAAGGCTTTCAGTAAGTGCATGGTATTGACTATGATGAGACCTTCACTCTAATAGCAAATATGGATTCCATATGATTGGCACTTTCCATTACGACAGCCAAGGGATGGGAAGTCCATCAAATGGACGTGATGAATGGATTTCTTCACGGTGATCTCTTTGAGGAGATCTATATGGAGCAACCCTAGGGATTTATGCAAGACTCATCTTTGGTCTGTCGATTGAAGAAGTCCCTTTATGGCCTCATGCAGGCTTCAAGGGCATGGTATTCCAAGATGGACTCCTACCTGTTGTCATAGAACTTTGTATGTTGTAAATCAAACCTGAATGTCTACATGCTCAGGATGGATGATTCACTTCTACTCTTAGTTATGTATTTTGATGATTTGTTGATCACCAGTTTCTCAACTTCAACGATTGTTGCAGACAAGAGGATTCTACATGACAAGTTTTTGATGATGCACATGGGTTTGATACACTTCTTTCTTGGACTCGAGATCAATCAAGATGCATCAGGCATCAAACTATCTCAAGCCAAGTATGCACAAGATCTCCTTGAGATATTTCACATGATAGACTGCAAGTCTACTCTGACTCCTTTCCTATCACGATTCAAACTTGAGGATGGCGGGGAGACTCCACTAGTTGAAAACACACTGTACAAAAAACTAGTGGGGAGCAGACCTCTCCAGACCAGACCTCTCCTATGCAGTTGGTGTAGTTTCCAGGTTCATGCAGGAGCCACATGAGCTACATTGGAAGTCTTTAAAGCATATCCTTCGATATGTACAGGGCAACATCACCTTTTGGGTTCATTATGCAGTAAACTCTACATTAGATCTCATCGGGTTTACTGATTCTAATTGGGCTGGCGATATCACTGATCTCAAGTCCACATCCGGTTACTCACTCAGTCTTGGTTACGGGCCTATCTGTTGGCCGAGCAAGAAGCGAGCTGTCATTTCTCTATATTCAAGTGAGGCAGAGTACAGAGGGGTAGTTAACATAATCATTCACGCTATGTGGCTACAACATTTTCTCACCGAGTTGGGAATTCAGTTGCACTGGTCGATCATCATCTGTTGTGACAACCAGAGCACTCTGAAGTTCTGCAGAGATCCAGTTTAGAGGAAGCGGACGAAGCACATAGAGATCCACATGCACTACATCCAAGACTTAGTACATGAGGGGATCATTGACCTACAGTTATGTCCTTCAGCAGAACAGACGATAGAAATATTCACCAGGACCTTCACTGAGCAGAAGTTTCATTCTCTATGAAGTCGTATTGGATTGAGGGACATAGTTTCCTAAAAAACTGTAGTTCTTCTTTTTACTTACATTGTACCTTAACAGGGTTTTTTTTCCATGAGGTTTTACCTCTTTCCTCACTTTATTTCAGTGTATATTTTGTATTTGTGTACCTAACATGGCCTCGTTACCGGGACCCATTCCTTATTTTCACCATAGTGATGTTCAGGGGGGGTGTTGGAGTTACTTCACACACACCTAGGATTTCTTTTTCCTAAGTTTTTTCCTTGTTTATTAGTCATTATTAGTCATTTATCCAGTCTCCTATTTTTTAGGAGAGAATATTCCACTTGGAGAATATTCTCTTCAGTTGACACTTCGGTTTGACTAATTGAGTTGAGTCTAGATGTTGCATTGATTTTATCACCATCCAACATTAGGATCATCACCATGATAATGCACACTTGCCTTGGGATCATCACCAGACTAGTGCATTACCCTTGATTCCTTGATCTACTCCTCACTACACTTTGTTAAGTCAGTTAACTGAAGAATGGTTGACTAGTTAACTCAGCTAGGTGGCAATTCACTCTCGTAACTACCTAAGGGACTAGAATAGGTGACAATTCACTCCCGTAACTGCTGGTGTGTGTCCAGATCACTCTAGACCACCACTATGGCGCATTGGTTCTCCTCTGGTGTGCATTCATTAAGTTATACAAAGTATATCATGTGTAAATTATTCATTATTCATTATGGTTAATGAGAATTCTTCCATTCTTTCTCTCCTTCTTCTTCTTTCTCAATTTCTCTCTGCAAATGTGTGTAGTATTTTCTATCTAGATCAATTATATGCAGGTTCAACACATTTACATCGTGGAGGTTTAGCCGCCTCCAAACCTAAGGATTTAGGAACACATGCACGTTCTTTCGAGTGCACGTTCCTACTGCACGACTTGCCACTTTTTCAGCCATGAACTTCTTGCACTTACCCATAAAATAGTAGTACAAGCTATTAAATTTTTTCAACTTCTTATTTAGCTTTGAAGCAAGTGGAAAATTGTTTTATCTTCATAATTTTTTATTTTTTTTTGAAAATGTAATAATAGAAGGATGGCTTGGATGTTCTAAGTTGAGGCTAATGTATTCTTTGTAATAAACTAACTATCTTGTTGTGAGTGTCATATTCCCCAATGGTTTAACTAAGAAAGTATGCATCTCTAGTCCAACCTCTTTTAAGCTTTGAGTGAATTTGGCTTATGTTTGAAATAGTGTTAAGAAGACTTTCATTATTAATGTCAGTTAGCTTATGCTTATACATTAAGCATATAATCACATGTTTCCTAATTTATTCGGTTTTCCTCAAATTTTCCTAGAATTAGTTCATAACCCTAGAGAATCACTATGGTAACAAGGGTATTAAGACAACATTTTCTTTCCAAAAACTGAATTCTTAAGCTTTGTAATTGTTATAAAGACCAATATAAGTTTTGTAGGATTCATTGATTCTTTTTTGAACACCATAATTCCAATTTAACTTGTGATACTTAGAAAATGGACTTCTTCCAAATTACTAATATATTAAACAAAATTAATGATCTGAAAATAGAAGGCTGACTTGTTATGCTATGAAAGCACCCTCTACTTCATTAAAATAAACTTTACAAGACCTTGCTCCATGTGTTAAAATATATGCAAGATAAATTATGTGTTAAATTCATGCTTCTTTTAAATGGTTATGTGTGAGGTCTTTGCAAGATTAAATATGTTGTTTTCATAAATACAACAGCAAAAATAACTTGCAGCAAATAATAACCAGCAAACACTCACAACAATAACAACATGATAAAGGAGTTCACCCCTCTCCGGGCTACATCTCCTTGAGCCTCCATCAATGGACTTGGCTCTCTGGGATTAATTTTTCAAAGATTCTTTTACAAGCTACTTCTCAACTCCAATGGAAAAATAGACTGTACCAATGGGATCAGAATACATAAAAACCCCAAAAATGACTAATAAAACTCTGAAAACGGATCATGGCTCATCTGGGCATGACCTCTTCTACATGTGGCCTTAAGCTTCCATGAGCTTCTCTATGGAAAAAAACACCTGTAAAAGTCCTCAAAAGCCTCTGGAACCTGTCCCAATGTGTTTAGAGCATAACAATTAGCCAAAAATGACTATTCAGTCACAAAAAACAAACTTGGACTCACCAAAACATGACCTCAATCAATGAGGGCTTCAAGCTCCCTGAAGCTTCTTGAAACTTCAATGGTTAAAAACCTACAAAAGAAGTCTTCAAATGGATGTAAAAACAGTTCCAATGGATTCAGAACATCCAAAACCCCCTAGATAGGCTTTTACAGCACCTCATTCGGCCAAAAAATGAAGAAGATAGGCCTCTTGCCATTCTCTTCCTTCAAGCTTGTTGTCTCTAGTTCGCCAAAACGCACCTCTGGGCGTTCTACCAAGAACACGCTCCAAAACGCGTGCTTAAACCTAGCACCGAGCGCAACCGTATAACGATGAAAACTGTAGGATGGTTATGGGTGCACCAGCCCCTAACCGCCAAGACCATGGTCACAAGGTCCATATGACCCCGCGCAAATAAAAAAAGGGCTAAGTTTAAATCATAACTTCCCCGTGCGCTCCGTGGCAAGGTCACATTCCATAGGTCATGTGACATGAGGCTTAAACATATACCCCGTGCATTTGAACTGTGGTTATGTGTGAACCTCGGGGCTGGGCTCCGTTTGCAATACAACTCCCGTACATATATTATGGGTATGGTCACATGTTAACACAATAGAACCACGGGTCGGGGCTAATCTCTGGCCTGACCCCCCTCCATAACAAACACTACTTTAATTCAAATACATTAAAATGCATATAGTTAACAAGCAACAATGCGTAGCCCGTTGGCAGGGCGGACTTTGCAAAGGCTTTGACCGGTGGGGGAGGTCCGGGGTTCGAATCCCACGAACTCCATATAATTTTGAACCAATATAATGGTGCCACGTGGCAGCCCATGATTGGGCCACGTGGCACCCAACCACAAACCAAAAACTACCACGTGTCGAAACATGATTTGTCCAACTGTCAGCCAATCCAAAACTGCCACATCACCTCTGCCACATCAGCCTGTACGGACTGTACAGACTGCACAGTCAACATTCCTTTTTTTACTTGTTTAACGATTCGAACAGATCGCAATATCTCTCGCTTCCGACGTCCGTTTGAACCCAAATGAGTTGTGTTGGGTTCGTTATGACAAGGGATATTCTCTCGTTTGTTTTGAGGCAATTCTGAGAACTTTGATTTTTGAGCTAAATTTGACCCCTGGTCCAGATTTTGATCACACCTTCCCACTGAAAGGCTTTTGGACCCACAAAAGCTTATGATTATCTGTCTGAGATTAAATACTTCTCTGCTTTCAAGTTATATCAACCGATTCTACTTGAAAAGTCTTTTCGACAATCACCTGGATATCTTGACATGCCTTGCACTGCAATTGGCTATGTCCCTCAACCACTGTTCTCTAGCTGCTGCTGACCCACTGTCCTCTCTATACTTGGAAGACTTCCAACCTTCCCACTGAGAATCAAGTCCCTCTTGTGAAATCTTTGGCATCAACACAATCAGCTCTCCAATGGCTGCAAAAAATTTCCTGCGACATCTTGTCACAAGCCAAGAAAACCATCAATCTTGAAAACAAATTTATACAAGACTGAAAAATGATGCCAACAAAGTCTTTTTTCTCTTCAAACAAATTGTCGCATCTTGTACTTCATCAAAGCACATGGTGTTTTCCTGCATCTTGGTGTACTCGAAATCAACTTACAAGTCAACAAACACCATCGACTAAACACAAGTTGAAAAACATGATCGACACAACATAGTTGTCAGACAATCATCAACACTAGTCGAGACTCATTTGAAACATATCAACCTTCCCAATGACAAGTCGACAAACATGATACACAATCATGAATCAATCATGAATCATTCATGATGAACTATCACCAGGTTCACTGCTTACACATACAAAAACAAATGCATGTGCATGACTCTTCAACTCTCCTTCCAGTACAAACATAAGTACATAAACCCAGTAACATGTGGGTACATAAGAGATGAATACAAAAAATATATATGGCTGTAACAAGTGAACATCATACCCCACTTTTACATCCTTCTGGTGAAGTTGTGCAACAACAAGAATGCCTTCAAACGAATTGCATTCACATGCAAACTTGCATCATACAAGTTATGATAAACTGCTGCAACTTGTCATACTCTCGACATAAATGCATACATAAGATGGAAAAATGCAAGCCTTGCTTGCTCCAGAAATCCAACCATTTCTTACCAAGCCAACTCAATGGTGACTTTTTCTGCTGAAAATCGTCCTCTTGTGAATCATCTTAACACATATCGATGATGGAATCTCCTCTTCCATTCTTTCCAATCTCTTTATCCATATTCTTCTTATGTTGTGGATGAGTGGTTGGATGCAATGTCCAACATTGGTCAATGAGATGACCCCTCTTCTGACAATGAGTGCAAATCTTTTGCATCCTCTTTTCACATTGTCTTTGCTTATAAAGTTTCCTAAAAGTGGTCAATCTTTTCCAACATTTTGAAACATGATGTTTATATAAACCACAATATGTACATGGATTCTTTCTTCCATTTTTACATACAAATTTATCATGCTTAACATAATCAAAAGGAACTGAATGATAAGCAGAATTATACCTTGAACATTCACCTTTATCGCCTCTTTAAGGAGGTGAATTTGAAGAGTTACAAGCTCTCCTTTGAAGACCAACAATAGTGTTCTTGTCCTTATCGCTGTCACAACTCTTTCGTTTCGCACATTTTCATTCATCTTGAACACAAGCCTTGCATGCTGGAGGGATTGAACTTTCAACAAAAGTTCTTTAACTTTCACCTTTATAGCCTTCTTGAGGAGGTGAACTTGAAACAAAATTTATTCTTGGAACTTTTTCCCTTGTCTTCTCAACTTTGGAATTTGCTCCATCTCTTCATTCATATCCAAGACCACAATACTTGGGTCTTTCTTCAACAACAATAGGCTCAACAATGCCTTGTGCATGCTTGCCTAACCCTTTACCTTCATAGCCCATTTTTAACAATAACTTGGACCCTATTCCTCTTGTGTGATTTTCAAAAACACCAAAACATTCATCTTGAGAGGAATTTGAAGATAAACTAACATTACATACCTTATGTTCATGCATGTACTTGGTAAGGGTTTCCTTTGCCTCATGGAGTTGAATCTCCATCTCATGCAACTTTTCAAGAAGCTGGTCTTTCTCCTCTTTCATGGCCATCAACTGCTTTTCAAGGGTAATGCTCTTCTTTCTATCTTCACACATCTCTTTCATCACATCTCTCATGGTCAGAATTTCCTTCAACATCTCTTTGTCAAAGAACTTTGATTTTGAAGATGTATGAGAACTATCAATGTTTGAAGCTTCCTCCATCCTTGCAAGATATCAAACTTCAACACAAAACTTGCACAATACCAACAACTAAATCTCAAGATATTAATGGCAAATACATGAGCAAAACAAACTATGCTCTGATACCACCTGATCTGAAAATAGAAGGTTGACTTGTTATGCTATGCAAGCACCCTCTACTTCATTAAAATAAACTTTACAGGACCTTGCTCCATGTGTTAAAATATATGCAAGATAAATTATGTGTTAAATTCATGCTTCTTTTAAATGGTTATGTGTGAGGTCTTTGCAAGATTAAATATGTTGTTTTCATAAATACAATAGTAAAAATAACTTGCAGCAAATAATAACCAGCAAACACTCACAACAATAACAACATGATAAAGGAGTTCACCCCTCTCCGGGCTACATCTCCTTGAGCCTCCATCAATGGACTTGGCTCTCTGGGATTAATTTGTCAAAGATTCTTTTACAATTTTCTGCTCAACTCCAATGGAAAAACAGACTGTACCATTGGGATCAGAATACATAAAAACCCCAAAAATGACTAATAAAACTCTGAAAACGGATCATGGCTCATTCGGGCATGACCTCTTCTACATGTGGCCTTAAGCTTCCATGAGATTCTCTATGGAAAAAAAACTTGTAAAAGTCCTCAAAAGCCTCTGAAACCTATCCCAATGTTTTTAGAGCATAACAATTAGCCAAAAATGACTATTCAGTCACAGGAAACAAACTTGGACTCACCAAAACATGACCTCAATCAATGAGGGCTTCAAGCTCCCTGAAGCTTCTTGAAACTTAAATGGTTAAAAACCTACAAAAGAAGTCTTCAAATGGCTGTAAAAACAGTGCCAATGGATTCAGAATTTTCAAAAACCCGTAGCTGGGCTTTTACGGCACCTCATTCGGCCAAACAATGAAGAAGATAGGCCTCCTGCCATTCTCTTCATTCAAGCTTGTTGTCTCTGGTTCGCCAAAACGCACCTCTGGGCGTTCTACCAAGAACACACTCCAAAACGCATGCTTAAACCCAGCACCGAGCGCAATCGATAATGGTGCAAACTATAGGACTGTTATGGGTGCGCCAGGCCCTAACCGCCAAGACCACGGTCACAAGGTCCATATGACCCTGCGCGAATATAAAAAGGGCTAAGTTTAAATCATAACTTCCCCGCGCGCTCTGTGGCAAGGTCACATGCCATAGGTCATGTGATCTGAGGCTTAAACGTATACCCCGTGCGTTTGAACTATGGTTATGTGTGAACCCCGGGGCTGGGATCCATTTGCAATACAACTCCCACGCATATATTATGGGTATGGTCACATGTTAACACAATAGAACCACGGGTCAGGGCTAAGCCCCGGCCCAACCCCCCGCCATAACAAACATTACTTTAATTCAAATACATTAAAATGCATATAGTTAACAAGCAACAATGCGTAGCCCGTTGGCAGGGTGGACTTTGCAAAGGCTTTGACCGGTGGGGGAGGTCCGGGGTTCGAATCCCACGGACTCCATATAATTTTGAACCAATATAATGGTGCCACGTGGCGGCCCATGATTGGGCCACGTGGCACCCAACCACAAACCAAAAACTGCCACGTGTTGAAACATGATTCGTCCAACTGTCAGCCAATCCAAAATGGTCACATCACCTCTGCCACATCAACGTACAGACTCTGCCATGTCAGTCTGTACAGACTACACAGTCAACGTCCCTTTTTTTGCCTGTTTGACGATTCAAACAGATCGCAATATCTCTCACTCTCGATGTCCATTTGAACCCAAATGAGTTGCGTTGGGTTCATGATGACGAGGGCTACGCTCTCATTTGTTTTGAGGCAATTCTGAGAACTTTTATTTTTGACCTAAAATTTGACCCCTAGTCCAGATTTTGATCAATTAAGATCTACGATTTGTTCTAATTTAATTCTCATTAAATAGAAGTTATTGAACTAACTCCCAAGTTTGGTCCTACCTGTATTAAGTGTGCAATGGAAGGGGGGCCGTCAAATGATTTTTAGGAAAGGAGACATACTTCCTTGCAAAGCGTGAGGGAAAGGGGGCATACTTCCTTGCAATGGTCTCTCTTTGAAGCAATTATATTCTATTTTATTTCTTTCTTTTCCTTTGCTTTATGTGTATAACAACAACAACAACAACAATAATTATTATTATTATTATTATTATTTTAACATCAAAGTCAAGCAAGGCATCAAATTGGTGTTTGATACTCCTTGTCTATGGGACAAGAGACATAATATAATATATAAATATTTAATAATTAGTATAGAAATTTAGATTGTTTATCAAAATCCTAAAAACTTATTTAATAATTAATAATCCTAAAAAAATATTCAATAATTAATATTTTGTTTCTTCTAAATAATTTTATAATTCACTTGATCTCTATATTAAGAAATATTTCTTTTTGCAATTCTCTGTTCACTTTGGAATAAATTCTCAATGGAATTCCTAAACTTCCATTTTCACTCCAAGGAATTTCCTAATACATTATCATGTCCATATTTCCTGGATTAGATTTTTAAGACATAGACCTGGTATATCTTATATTATAAACAATAGCATGTACTCTTCTAATTAACAAAACTTGTATTTTTTATCCTTGTGATTGTGAATCATGGCACTACAAAATGGAATATCAAAATCCCATTTTGTTATGCTGGACTCTCCAGGAAAAACGCGCCTGACCTTTGGACTTTGTCCTTCTTGTATAGATGCAAATTTGAGGCTTATTATATCTATGGTGTACCATCCCAGTCTTTCATTCTCATATGACTAATACGCTATTAAAAAGAAATTATTATGGTTATTGTAACATACAGATTTGATCTACCCTGACACACCGAGGCTTCTATTGTTGTCCCAGATAACATGTGAAATATGATCTTCATGTTGCCTGAATAGCACCATAGAGATATGGGAGTTTATGGAACTTTGTCCATAAATATTAACTTTGCTTTGTGCTTTGGATTTTCTCATTGATCAGGAATAAAATGATTTTTGAGGGGAATGAATTTATAATTGTCCAAGCTTCTTATAACATGGTTAAGAACTTGTGTTTCCTTCTAAGAGTCCACAAGTTAAAATCTAGAGGGGGTAGGGTATGTAAAGCTCAGTATAATTTAGCAGTCAAATCCTTGCACTCAGGGATCCCTTGTCCCACAAACAAGGGGGTCTCATACATCAATTTGGTGTGTGGCTTGACGGTGACCTTAAAATTAGATTATTAGTAGTAGTAGTAGTAGTAGTATTAAATTGTCTTGTATAGAGCATTGGAAGGAATATTCTCATGAAATGAATATTCTCATATGGTAGTTAGACTCCAAAAGAATTTGGTATTGGAATTTTCTTTTTATTGGGTTTTTTTTAAATGGGACTAGTCAAGGTACCCTATTTGTGGAGCCTCGAAGATCCTTCATTTGAGTTTGCATTTTTATTTCACTCTCAAATACATTGTCAATGATGTTTTTTGAAAACAGATATACATAAAGGTTTTAATTTGTTACAAGTGTTGGGTGGCTCTAACTCTTTGATGCACTTGGAAAAGGGAAAGTGTGAGATCACCAGCATGGCGTAGGACCTATTATGAATATAGTTTTGAAGGTAAAAACTTGTTTTGAGTTCATTTCCTTTACACACATCTTTAGGGAATTCAACTCAAAAATAGATATACTCTCTAAGGAAACATTTATCTAGGTGGATATTGATGGCCACCCACCTCTTCCACTGACTCATCATGGTTCTCCATCTTGGACATTTTTGTTATGATTTTCGGGTCCTAAACTTTTGGGTCCATTTTTAGGCCCTGAACGATTTTTTTTTGCCATTCAAGGGTCGAGGGTTGCCATGGTATTACCAATCCCTACCAAAAATTGTACTTTTTGATTAGATATTTCCAACAAGCTACTAAATACCCCAAACAAATATTGTATGCAAAAGTTGCACCCCTGAGAAGTTGAGAAGTTGATCCATCAACTAAAGTCGTAGAAAATCTATAGCAAGGGTGAGAAAACTTGCATCTCTAGTGGTTGTTCTAGATCATAGACAAAAATGGGTAAAAAATAAATAAACTTACTTTTATAAATGGATGAACATTCATTTAGATCTTAATCTACCAAAAAATAAATAAAACAAATAACATACCAACAACAAAATGTAGTAGAAATATCTAAAGAATGTGATCAATTTCTATACCCAATGGAAAGAATCAAATAAAAAACACTTGTGAAGAAACCATTGAAGACAAGAATCTGTTGGTGGCCTCTGTAATTTCTTTAACCTGAAACAAATAACACAAAAAGCAAATATACTAGAGAATTTTTCTAAGTGTAAACTATGTAAGAGGTTTTGAAACGCCCAACGTTTCAAGTGGACACTCCACCCATCATCAGAGACATAAAAGATTGAATATTAGAAAATAGTGTTGAGCTTCATATTTATAAATTGGGAAAGCAAGTGACTGTTGAGGGAAAGTGATTTTTGAAGCCTCATCATTGCTAATATTAATAACAACCCTCACACTCTACCCCCACCATACAATTAATTGTTAATGTTTATGCCATTATTATAGTTCTTTGCATTTCAATAGATAACAGCAACATAAGAACAAGATCATTGAGAAATACACATTCACAAGAGACACAACATTTATCCTGGGAAACCCTCTAGAGGAAGAAAACCCAACAAAACTTCCTTAATATAGATAGCCAATACAATGCCAAGAGATCTCTATGCTAAAACAAAAAGTCCTCACCAAGATATGCACCACTCTCTCTCTCTCCTTTGCCGGTAACAGATTAGAACTTGTCTCTCAAACTGAGCAAGTGAGTTGTGATCAAATGAGGCACTAGCATCCTTTATTTATACAAGTTCGGGCACGTGTGAAGTATCTCTTCACTGGCAGGGCCAAATTCTCAATCTGGGTGGGTAAACCCACCTTTATTATATTTATGGGTCTCTTAATTAACTGTTGGGGCCGACTTCTTATTCTGCCTATTACAATTGTCTTTTAACCAATCCGCAAAAGGGGATTTGGTCCTATTACAATATCCAACATGATCAATCCACAATGGGGATTGATCCTATGAATAAAATATCAATAATAATAATAATACTCTTTGCAGTTACATTATTTCAACACTCCCCCTTAACAATAAGGGTATTCTTCAGCAGCATCATGTGAGAGAGAGGACATCATCATCAACAGCATCAGGTGGGAGGATAGCATCATCAATATCATCTTGGCTGGCATATCTATAAATAATCAGAAGTTTTCTTCATCGGCAGCATCGTCATTCTCGAAAGAATGCCATCATCATCTGCATCAATATGTATCAGTATAAAAAATGATACCTCATCACAGCACTAGGCTGGCCCATCATAGTACTAGACTAACTCTATGTCAAAGCTGTTAAGATGGTAGCTCAGTGCAAGTCACATCTTGCTTTACGTCTAACAACTAGGTCAGAAGCAAGGTATACATCATCTTGCTTTACGTCTAACAATTGGGTCAGAAGCAAGGAACACATCATCTTGCTTTACGTCTAACAACTAGGTCAGAAGCAAGGAACACATCATCTTGCTTTACATATAACAACTAGGTTAGAAGCAAGGAATCATCTTGCTTTACGTCTAACAGCGAGGTCAGAAGCAAGGAACACACACATCATCTTTCTTTACGTCTAATAGTGAGGTCAGTGTCACACACCCTGCTGCGGCGTAATAAATTTTCGCCTTTTCTCGAGGGAAAGAACCCCTGAAAACCTACAGAACTTAGCACAGGCTGTAGACGCCACCTCTGCATCGACAGAGTCTCTGCATGATCTCCTGGTCTTAAGGATCATTCAGTTCCTTTTATGAGCCAAAGCGACCTCTTTTGATTTCCAGCTAAAATCTTCTTCTAATCAATCCACAGGTCCTTTCGAAAGCTCCCCTGTGCAAACAGGACTAGGCGTGAGCTCCATGACTCCCAAGCAACCAAGGCCAACTCCCAAAGGCACTTGTCGCAACTCACCATCTCACGAGTTAGTGAGTCGAAGCTCTCGATTCCTCCTTTCCAATATCGCGATACCCGAGATCACGAAATGGGTATAGCTCCCTTCTGTCAGCACCCTCCGCGCATGACCACCGGCTAGGCTAAACACTAGCTCCTGTCGCAACTCGCGAATTTGCAAGTCGAAGGGTTGAATCTCCATGCTCTTCCTGTGCGAACCTCCAAAACTTGGAATTCAGCGAGGGTTGACCTTCCTTTCACACTTCTCACAACTCGCCACTTCGTGAGTTGTAGCGTCGAGCTCCAGTGCTCGTGTCTCGCGAATCCCCAAGACGCGAGAAGTCAATGGAGTGTTGACTCCTTTTTCCTAGGCAACGCATATCCACCTGTCAACCACATGGGCCCCACCTTGTGGTTCTACCACGTGTCCACACTCATGCCTCGGCTCTCGGAACTTTGTGACTTCTGATGTCGAGAAGAGGTTCTCTCAACCTCCGAAAGCGCGATGCATGTGATGAAGCTCTTGATCCAACGGTCCTCCCTTGACCTGGATCTAACGGTTATCTTTACTCCTCACGATTTCGCCACTCGCGACTTGGAGCACCCAACTCCTGGGCTCTCATCTTACAAACCTATGAGTTCACGAGATCCCTCGATTTCTTCCACCTGTCCTCCTCAAATGGACAGTCCTGATCTTCTCGCAACTTCACCACTCACAAAGTCTAGGCACCCAACCTTGGCACCTTCCCTTCACGAAACCCCGAGAAGTGATGTTAGCTTTCCCTCTCGCGTTCTCGCTATTCGCAACTTCGAAAGTCGAAGGGTTGAACTCTCGTTCCTTTATCTCACAAATCCCCAAGACGTGAGAGGTCAACGGGTGTTGACTCCTTTCACTAGGTGACACATGTCCACCTATCTATCGCACGGGCCCACCTTGCAGTTCTACCACATCTCCCTCATCCCCAGCTTCGGCACTTCGCGACTTCACTTCTCGAAGCGCTACCTCCTTTGTATCCCGACACCCGAAGTGTCGAGATCCTGAGGTCCTCGCTACTCCTTATCGCAACTCGCGACTTTGGGACTTTTGAGACAAAAGTCTCGACCTCATATCCGTCGATATGTCGAAATGCCGAAATTTTGACACGTCGTCAGCGTGGGTCCCACAACGGAACTTCCCGCCATTTTGGAGTTTCGGACTTCGCAACTTCCAATGCACTTCACCAATAACTGGCTCACACAAATCCTTTCACCCCTACAGGACTTCGCCTTTCGCAACCTCATGAATCTTGAGGCAAGGGTTTTAACCCTTCAACTCACGAATCCACAAAATGAGATTTTGTGAGTGATCCAACGGTCCTTGTCGACTCAGATCCTACGGTTCGATTTCTCCCGAACTTGAAACTTGAAAATAGGCTTACCATAACTCCCTTGCTCCTCTACAAGATCTGACGGCTCTCGGGACTTCATGAATTCCCCACCAAGAATTCTGACCGTCTAATGCCTCCTTGACGACTCTTGTGAAGCGAACACGGTATTCCTTCGCTGCTATTTCAGGATTTCAAGAGGATCATTCTTCCTCGTACAAGGTTACTAAGACTTGCGCCTTCAAATCCTTTTCCAGGTTCTTGGTGAGCTTTTTAAGAAGGGTGTCTCTATGGAGATATCTATCCAAGGTATTATCTGAGATGGATAAGGGTATAGATTTCCCGAGAACAGACTTGAAGTCTGAATTAACTCAATATGTGTATAAATAGTGATTTATAAAACATAAGCCATATGTAGTCTTTCCATTATAAGCGTGCAACCACCATTTTTAAATCAAAACACTACAGAGGTAGTCTTATACTCAAACCATTCATAAAAATGCACAGACTATGAGCATACATGTCAGTATATAAATTTCAAGATGCAAGATGTAAAAACACTTATCATAAATAACACCAGATGTGATTACAACTACTGAGAGGGGTGCTTGTTTCCACCCAACCGTAGGCTCAGCGACTCCCAATGGATTTACCACTAGCCATGTCCGAGCAGAGACCACGATGCTACGAGACTGCGTCTATGTTTTCCAGTGACCGAGAACGAAGGTTACTCTCCTTCTTCTCCGCTATCACTCACTCTGTATTTTTCCAGAGTTATTTTCCTCTTTTCTTTCCCTCGCGTCTGCCCCTTGATCGCCCACACTTCCTGCCTTTTCTCTGTTCGGTGAGGTTGCGTGTGGAAAAATTTTCCTCATAGTGGTTAGGTCTGAGGACTCTACGAATGGGCGGTTCACCCCCATACCTCATTACTCATGAGGAGTCCTTGAAGTCCAAATACGGTATTGGTTTCAGTGGAAGTTAACACCACCATTCTAGGTGCCTTCCACCACCTTTATCTAGCCATCGTGGTCTCTTTTTTCAACATATCCCCTCTCAGTAGTCCTGCAATATATATTTATAATATTACTCACATTCATTGACCTTTTTCACAAGGTCCATTCATATCACACATTCACATTTTTGGGTTTGCCACAGTTCTTGGCTAGTATCATTATTTTTACAAACTGGGGGAAACAGGCTGTTACAATTCCCTCCCCCTTAAAGGAACATCGTCCTTGATGTTCTATCTATCGACTTGACATGCATGTACAGGTGTTAACAAAATCGGATATGCCCGTTTCATGGCATCCTCCATTTCCCATGTAGCCTCATCTGGGCCAAAATGTTTCCACTGCACCTTGACTTGTGCAATGGTTCGGTTCTGAAGTGGGGTTTCCTTTCTGTCTAGTATGCATTAAGTTTTTGGTGGAAATTCTCCCTTCAGTTCCACCTGGATCACAGACCAGTCAATTATATGGTTAGCATCATGTACATATTTCTTCAATAATGAGACATGGAAAACATTATGTGCTTTGACTGTGGGAGGAAGTGCTAGCCTATAGGCTACAGGTCCCACTCTATCTAGAACCTCAAAGGGTCCACAATAACGAGGTGCCAACTTGGCACAAGCTCCCATTTTCAAAGAACTCTTCTAGGGTCTAACTCTGAGATATACATGGTCTCCCGTTTTGAACTCTCTTGGAGTTCTCTTTTGGTCGGCATAACTTTTATGTCGGTTCTGGGAAACCTTCAGGTTTTGTTTTATCTAAGTCACCTGTTGTTCCATTTCTTTCAACATGTCGGGTCCAAAAGAAATCCTATTTATGGGATTACTCCATCTGACTAGAGTGTTACACGGTCTACCATAGAGGGCTTTGAAGGGGCTCATCTTCAAGGATGTTTGGTAGCCGTTGTTGTAGGCGAATTCTACCAGTGGTAGGTAGTCTTCCCACTTCCTGGGTTGATTCATTCTTAGCATGTCTTCAAGTATTTGGTTCACTCGTTCTGTTTGTCTGTCGGTTTGAGGGTGATAGGCGGTGCTAAACAACAATTTGGTCTCTAAGCCAGCCATCAGTGATTTTCAAAAGTTAGAAGTAAATTTCGTGTCTCTGTCAGACACGATCTCTTTTGGCATACCATGCAGTATGAATATCTCCTTCATGAATACCTAGGCGATGTCTATTGCCTTGCAAGTCGACCTGATGGGGATGAAGTGAGCAGACTTGCTCAATTTATCCACCACCACCATAATGGCATCATTCTGTTTGTTTGAGGTTGGTAATCTAGTGATGAAATCCATGGAGATGGTTTCCCATTTCCATTCTGGGATTGGTAGAGGTTGTAATAATCCTACTGGGTGTTGGTGTTCTGCTTTAACTTGTTGGCACTCTATGAATTTGGCCAAGTACTCAGTTATGTCTTTCTTCATTCCAGGCCAATAGAATTGTCTCCTAGTGGCCGTGATCATCTTCTGGTATCCTGGATGACCAGAGTAGGGTCTTTTATGTAGTTCATCCAATATGAACCTCTTCAAGTCGTCACAATCTGGGATATAAAATCTGCTTCTGTAAGTGAGCAGACCTCCTTCGGTCATCTGGCTTCCTTCATATTTTACTCCGGCAAGTTCTCGCTATAGGTACATGATCACGGTCTGGACAAATGGATCTGTCTTTTGTGCATTTCTGACTCTTTCTTTGACATCTGTCTCGCAGGTGCTCACCGCTGCCAGGTGAATTGTTTTCATATTTCTGCTAAGGGCATCGGCCACCCTATTTTCCTTTCCTTTAATGTGTATGATTTCGAAATCAAACTCTCTAAGGAGGGCCATCCACCTAGCTTGTCTAGCATTGAGCTTTGGTTGATCAAACAGGTATCGCAATCCACAGTGATCTGTCATAAGTACAAATTTTCTCCACAGGAGGTAATGCCTCCACATTTTCAAGGCATGCACTATGGCAGCCAGCTCTAGATCATGGGTCACATAGTTGACTTTGTGCTCATTCAATTTTTGGGATTCATAGCAGATCACATTTCCTCCCTGCATAAGGACTCCTCTGAGCCCTTCCTTACAGGCATTTGTGCACACGAGGAAGTCAACTTCAGGATCAGCGATTTTCAGCACGGGTGCATGGGTCAGTAGATGTTTAAGGGTTTGAAATCTTTCTTCACACTTCTGTGTCCACAAGAATTGTGTCCCCTTCTTCTGGAGGGCAGTGATTGGAAAACCAAACTTGGAGAATCCTTTTATAAATCTCCTATAGTAACCTGCCAATCCCATAAATGATCCGATGTCCAAAACATCCTTTGGGATAGGCCATTCCATAATAGACCTGATTTTGTCAGGGTCTACCTCTACTCCTTCTTCGGAGAAAACATGGCCTAAGTAATGTATTTGCTTCTGGAAGAATTCACATTTGCTGAATTTGGCATAGAGTTGATGTTCTCTTAGCACTTGCAGCACAAGTCTAAGATTCTCTTCATGCTCTTTTCTGTTCTTGGAGTAAATTAATATATCGTCAATAAAAACAAGCACAAATTTGTCTAGGAATTTGCTTAGTACATTGTTCATCAAGAACATAAAAGTGGCAGGGGCATTGGTCAACCCAAATGGCACCACCACAAACTCATAGTGACCATACCTCGTTCGGAAGGAAGTTTTATGGATGTCTCCACCCTTGATTTGGACTTGATGGTATCCCGACCTCAAATCAATCTTTGAGAAAATAGATGCACCCCCCAATTGATTAAATAGGTCATCGATCCTGGGCAAGGGGTACTTGTTCTTTATGGTTACCTTATTGAGTTGCCTATAATCTATACACAGTCTAAGGGTACCATCCTTATTTTTCACGAACAGGATTGGTGCTCCCCATGGAGACACACTAGGCTGAATATAGCCTTTATCCATCATTTCTTTTAATTGCAACTTGATTTCAACTAACTCAGGTGTGCTCATCCGATAGGGTGTCCTAGACACCGGCACCACTCCCGGTGCAAGTTCTATCGAGAAGTCTATGTCCCTTCTCAGAGGTAAACCCGGTACCTATTCCGGAAACACATCTCTGTATTCTCTCAGGATAGGGTGATCGTCAAGGCTTGGTTTGTCACCTTCGATTGTTTTCAACACCTGTATTGCATATAGGGGACATCCCTTTCGACAATAATTTCTCATTTGCAGAGCTGATATTTGTCTCACCGAGACAGGTTTTTGGATCCCTTGAAGGGCTATCTTTTTCCCTTCTTTACTTACACATTCTAAGGTTTTGTGGTAATAGTCCAATCTGGCTTTATGGGCAGCAAGCCAGTCCATACCAATCAATAGATCATACGATCTCAGGGGTAATAAATTAAGGGTTGTTTGGGTGGGGAATCTACCCAACAACAATTGGCAGGCTGGTATAACCTCTGCTACCCTTCTTTTGGTGCCAGTGGCTAACTATACCAACCATGGCTTGGTATGTTTTTGTGGCTGTAGTTTACACTTATCAACAGATTTAGGGGCTATATAACTCAAATTTGAACTAGGGTCAATTAAAACAAACACTAGATGGTTGGAAATCATACCTTCTATTTCCACTACTGAAGCTTGGTAGTCGGCTTGGTTATTATCCAAGGCTGCATAAATTTGTGGCTCACTCCTGGCCACATCATTGACGATAGTAGCTTCTTGGATGTTATAAATCCTCCGACTATTCTATTTTTGGTGTGGACAGTCTCTCAATAGATGTTCTTCCCCGCAACCCCAGCATTTCAAAGGTTCTCTCTTTGGGTTATCAGTCTTCACTGATATGGGTCCAGAAGTTTTATTTCCGCTCAAGAAGGGGAAATTCTGTTGGTGCATACTCCAGGCTGGGAAGCTCATTCTCGGGTTCTTCCTATAGTTCTTAAATCCTGGGGATTTAATTCCCCTTTTCTGAAATTTTGAACTATTCTTTTGTTTCCATCCTTCGCGAGGTTTTGCTCGATGCCCAAACTGTTCATGACAATAGGTTGCCTTTTGAATAGTGCCTTCTAGAGTCTTTGGCTCATCAAATTCAATTCTATTCCGATAGTCCTTAGGTAGTCCATTGATGAAGCGTTGCACCTTTGCCTTTTCCTCCTTGATATAGGGTACATACCTCAAAAAATCGAGGAATTTGTTGACATATTCTTCTATAGTGAGTTATCCCAGTTTGAATTCATAAAACTCTTTAGTCTTTTCGTCGAAATATTTTTCCGACAGATACTTCTTTCGGAAGTATTTCTCAAACCATTCCCAAGACAGGTCCTCTTCACGAACCCCTTTCACATTCTTAAGGTCTTCCCACCAAATGGAAGCCTTTCCATTCAAGTTGAAGGTGGCCACTCGGGCCTTCATATTTTCTGAAAAGTCATGGACCCTGAAATACTTCTTTAGTCCAAGTAGCTAGGCCTTTGCTTCCTCTCCCTTCTTTATTTCACCATCAAAGGAGGGTGGTTTGGCTTTTCTGAATTCTTCGAATTTACGACCTTTGGAAGACTTTTGCTTTTTTTTTTTTCTTTGGGGATAGGAACTGGTTCTGCTGCTAGAAGAGCCCTCTGAATCGCCAGCTTCCTTCTCGGAGGAATCATCTGACGCTTGTCCTTTACCTCTGGGGTGGACCTTTTTCGAGGTGCTCCTCTCAGTGTGGCCACTGATATGACCACATTTATGAGTTTCAGGTTCATGCTACATTTGGCTTTGTAGATCAGATAAACTCTGTAGTAGAACTGCATTAATTTTTGTTTGTTTTTCTGGTTCTTTCATCATCCTTTCATTGTCGGCCTTACAGCTTTGTAATTCAACCATGAGGCTCCTCACAGTCTCGGCTAGACCTGGAGGGGTCCCTACTGCCCTCCTTTCATCAGAATCTTCGTCTCTATTGTGGGAGCCTTCTCCCACTTCATGGTGAGTCACCATACTATGCGTTGATAATTTCCCACAATTGATCTTCCACTTGTGTGCAAAAGGAAAAACATTGGTTGTTAGTTGATATTTATATTTATTTATAACCAGTACATAATTCATATTTTCACATGTACACACACACAATAGGGATTTTTCATTCTCAACTTTGTCTTTTAATTAGGGAGGTTAAGACAGGGGGTTACTCTCTTTTTTTTTAGAGTGTTCCGAATGGATCTTCTGCGCAACTCGTTCAAGAGCCCAAGCAGGCCGAGTGTTGTAACCATCCTCTGATACCAATTTTTCACACACCCCGCTGCGGCATAATAAATTTTTTCCTTTTCTCGAGGGACAGAACCCCCAAAAACCTACAGAACATAGCACAGGCTGTAGACGCCACCTCTGCCTCGACAGAGTCTCTGCGCGACCTCCCAGTCTTAAGGATTGTTCAGTTCCTTTTATGAGCCGAAGCGACCTCTTTTGATTTCCAGTGGAAATCTTCTTCCAATCAATCCATAGGTCCTTACGAAAGCTCCCCTATGCAAACAGCACTAGGCGCGAACTCCATGACTCCCAAGCGACCACAGTGCTATGACCAAGGCCTACTCCCAAAGGCGCTTGTCGCAACTCGCAATCTCGCGATTTCGAGAGTTGAAGCTCTCGACTCCTCATTTCCAATCTCATGATACCCGAGATCATGAAATGGGTATAGCTCCCTTCTGTCAGTGCCCTCCGCGCGTGACCATCGGCTAGGCTAAACACTAGCTCCCATCGCAACTCATGAATTCACAAGTCGAAGGGTTGAATCTCCATGCTCTTCCCGTGCGAACCTCTGAAACTTGGAAGTCAGCGAGGGTTGACCTTCCTTTCACACTTCTCGCAACTCGCCACTTCGCGAGTTGTAGCGTTGAGCTCCTATGCTCATATCTCGCGAATCCCCGAGATGCGAGAAGTCAATGGAGTGTTGACTCCTTTTTCCCAGGCGACGCCTGTCCGCCTATCAACCACATGGGCCCCACCTTGTGGTTCTTCCACGTGTCCACACTCGTGCCTCGGCTCTCGGCACTTCACGACTTCTGATGTCGAGAAGAGGTTCTCTCAACCTCTGAAGGCATGATGCGCGATGAAGCTCCTGATCCAACGGTCCTCCCTTGACCTGGATCCAACGGTTGTCCTTGCTCCTCATGATTTCACCACTCGCGAATTGGATCACCCAACTCTTAGGCTCTCATCTTACAAACCTCTGAGTTCACGAGATCCCTCGATTTCTGCCACCTTTCCTCCTCAAATGGATGGTCCTGATCTTCTCATGACTTTGCCACTCGCAAAGTCTAGGCACCCAACCTTGGCACCTTCCCTTCACGAAACCCTGAGAAGCAATGTTAGCTTTCCCTCTCGTGTTCTCACTATTCACGACTTCACAAATCGAAGGGTTGAACTCTCATTCCCTTATCTCACGAATCCCTAAGACGCGAGAGGTCAACGGGTGTTGACTCCTTTCACTAGGTGACACGTGTCTGCCTATCTATCGCACGGGCCCACCTTGCGGTTCTACCACATGTCCCTCATCCCCAGCTTCGACACTTCACGACTTCGCTTCCCGAAGTGCTACCTCCTTTGTATCCCGACACCCGAAGTGCCGAGATCCCGAACTCCTCGCTACTCCTTATTGCAACTCGCGACTTCGGGACTTTCGGGACAAAAGTCTCGACCTCCTATCCACCGATATGCCGAAATGCCGAAATGCTGACACGTCGTCAACGCGGGTCCCACAACAGAACTTCCCGCCTTTTTGGAGTTTCGGACTTCGCGACTTCGCAAATCTTGATACTAAGCTTTCAGTTCTTCAACCCACGAAACCCCGAAATACTGAGTTCCAATTCACTTCACCAATAACAGGCTCACACAAATCCTTTCGCCCCTTTGGGACTTCGCCTTTCGCGACCTCGCGAATATTGAGGCAAGGGTTTTAACCCTTCAACTTGTGAATCCATGAAATGAGATTTCGCGAGTGATCCAATGGTCCTTGTCGACTCAGATCCTACGATCCGATTTCTCCCGAACTTAAAACTTGAAAATAGGCTTACTGTAACTCCCCTACTCCTCTGCAAGATCTGACAGCTCTTGGGACTTCGCGAATTCTCCACGGAGAATTCTGATTGTCCAATGCCTCCTTGACGACTCTTGCAAAGCGAACACGGTATTCCTTCACTACTATTTCGATATTTCAAGAGGATCATTCTTCCTTGTACAGGGTTACTAAGACTTGCGCCTTCAAATCCTTTTCCAGGTTCTTGGTGAGCTTTCTAAGAAGGGTGTCTCTATGGGGAGATCTATCCAAGGTATTACCTGAGACGGATAAGGGTATAGATTTCCCAAGAACAGACTTGAAGTCTGAATTAACTCAATATGTGTATAAATAGTGATTTATAAAACATAAGCCATACGTAGTATTTCCATTATAAGCGTGCAAGCACCATTTCTAAATCAAAACACTACACAGGCAGTCTTATACTCAAACCATTCATAAAACTGCATAGACTATGAGCATACATGTCAGTGTATAAATTTCAAGATGCAAGATGTAAAAACACTTATCATAAATAACACCAGATGTGATTGCAACTGCTGAGAGGGGTGCTTGTTTCCACCCAACCGTAGGCTCAGCGACTCCCAACGGATTTACCACTAGCCACCCCCGAGTTGAGACCACGATGCTGTGAAACTGCGTCTCTATTTTCCAGTGACTAAGAACGAAGGTTACTCTCCTTCTTCTCCGCTATCACTCACTCTGTATTTTTCCAGAGTTCTTTTCCTCTTTTCTTTCCCTCGCATCTGCCCCTTGATCGCCCACACTTCCTACCTTTTCTCTATTCGGCGAGGTTGCGTGTGGCACGATTTTCCTCGCAGTGGTCAGGTCTGAGGACTCTACGGATGAGCGGTTTACCCCCATCCCTCATTACTCATGAGGATCCCTTTACCTACCAATCATGACGAGTCATTTAATTCGGGGCCAGCGAGCCGCTCTTGGTTCTCCGGGCCAGTGAAGTCCAAATATGGTATTGGTTTCGGTGGAAGTTAATGCTACCATTCCAGGTGCCTTCCACTACCTTTCTCCAGCCATCGTGGTCTCTTTTTTTAGCATATCCCCTCTCAGCAATCCTGCAATATATATTTATAATATTACTCACATTCATCGACCTTTTTCACAAGGTCCATTCATATCACACATTCACATTTTTGGGTTTGCCACAGTTCTTGGCCAGTATAGTTATTTTTACAAACTGGGGGAAATACGGTGTTACGGTCAGAAGCAAGGAATCATGTTGCTTTACATCTAACAGCGAGGTCAGAATCAAGGAACACACACATCATCTTGCTTTACGTCTAACAGCGAGGTCAGAAGCAAGGAATCATCATGCTTTACGTCTAATAGTGAGGTCAGAAGCAAGGAACACACACATCATCTTGCTTTACGTATAACAGCGAGGTCAGAAGCAAGGAATCATATATACTCCCCCTTTCAGGGAGGGTCCTTTCGGACTATACCAAGCTTATCTCGAAAGTGTTCAAGCTTTACATGAGATAGAGTTTTGGTCAACACATCAGCAACCTATTCTTTCGTGCTAACATACATGAGCTTCAAGGCTCCTCTCTGCACCATGTCACGGATGTAATGATAGTGAATCTCTATGTGCTTCGACCTGTCATGGAATACAGGATTCTATGTCATCTTTATGTAGGTCTGGTTGTCACATAGGATCGTGGTTGCTTCCATCTCTAGGTCAAATAGATCACTCAGCAACTTTTGAAACCATATAGCTTCACAGCTAGCAGAACATGTGGCAATGTACTCTACTTCTGTTGTGATGAGAGAAATATTGGATTGCTTCCTACTCTGCCATGAAATCATGGCTGATCCCAAACTGAAACAGCATCCGGAAGTGCTTTTTCTATCAGCAATGCTTCCTGCCCAATATAAATCAGTGTATCCACTCAATGTTAAATTATGATCTTCGTCATAACTGAGACCACAATCTATTGTACCTTTAAGGTACCTCATCACATGTTTTGCAGCCACTAGGTGAACACGTCTGGGCTCTATCAGAAACTAACTCAAGGTGTTCAGGGAAAAACAAATGTCTGGTCTAGTGTTCATGAGGTACATCAGTGATCCAATAATCTGTCTATATAGTGTGGCATCAATCAAATCTGACGAAGAATCGACCAACAGCTTCAGCTTCGCTTCCGTGGGTGTATTCATGGGTTTGCATTCCAGCATGTTGAATCTAATTAAGATCTCAACTGTGTACTTCCCTTGGTTAAGGAAGATCCTCTCTGGACTCTGCCATACCTCAAGACCTAAGAAATAATGCATTAGGCCAAGGTCTTTCATTTCAAATTCCGAGGCAAGTCTCATTTTACATTTAGCGATGAGCTTTTCTTCTCCAATTAAGAATAAGTCATCCACATATAGAAGTAAGATTACTGGCTCATTATCCATCATTTTGAAGGAGAGATTTGAGTCTGCTTTACTCTTGGTAAAGCCTAAGCTCGTCCAGAAACTGTCTATACGACCATACCAAGCTCTAGGATCTTGCTTCAATCTGTATAAGGCTTTCTTCAATCTGCAGACATGAGACTTCCTGTCTTCAACCTCAAATCCTTGAGGTTGCTCTATATACACTTCCTCTTTGATGACACCATTTAGGAAAGCTATATTTACATCCATCTGGTGCAGCTTCCACTTCATCTTCGCTACAAGAGCTATGATGGTCCTGATCGAAGTGTATCTGGCCACAGGAGCGAATGTCTCTTCATAGTCAATGCCTTCCTTCTAGGAAAATCCACGAGCGACAAATCTTGC
>JASDQU010108810.1:55815-104100 GCA_032191745.1 Picea mariana
ATAAACATCTCATACATCCTGTCACAGCATATAGATAGAATACACATCATAATCATCAACAAAAACACATGTAAACCACATTTGGATCTCAAAAACATGTATACTCATCGATATATATGGGCCCCTCAGGCCATCCGAATGTTTACATACAAAAAATATCCATCGGCCCGCAGGCTAGTGCCACATCACGGTACAAAAATCGGCTCACCAGCCTATCAAAACTATATACAAAATACATGATACAATCAGGGTGCCTCTAACGCACCCCCAGCTACCCCTCCCTCAGGAGGAGGTGGTGGAACACCTGCTGGACCCCCCTGCTCAGGTGGCAGGCGCACAGCTGCTCGGCGCATGAGCGACCGCCATGGTGGCGGTAACCCTATACACTGCTCCAGGAACTCCTCATCCTGGATACGAATCCACATGCCCTCAGGCACGTCCCGAAACACCGTCTCAAAACGACGGCGTATATCATCCAAATCTCCCCCAGCTGCCGCCGGAGGGGCATGTGATGGCCCCGCACCAGGGTCATCAAATCGGCGCCTCCTCCCCGGTCTTGCAGGATCTACAGGTCACCCCGCCGCCTCATCCCATCCGCGTCTCTCTCCACGTGGAGGCCTCACCTCTGGCTACACCGGCGGTCTGTACAACTCCACCTCGTGCCCACGAGGTGCCAAATATGCACATACACAAAACAAGCAACAAACAGATCGTATCAGTGTCTATACATCATACACATAACCTGGTATATCAAACTCACAGCATAAATCAAAACATGCAAAAACTCAACATACCTCGCTGGTCGAACACCTCCCCAGGAAGCAACACCATGTTCGGGTCCCCCCGAAAGTCCACCCCAGCATAGGGGTACTGCAATATAACCTGCGGCATCTGCCGCCATATCTGCACTGCCTGCGCAGTAAAGTAGTGCCCACCTTCGCCACCACCGTGGCAAACCAAAATCTGAGACCACCGCCTCAGGCGCGGCTCTCGTACCCCTGGTGCCTCTAGTAGCACCCTCGGGCGCAGCATCGGTACCCTCTCCAAGAAATAAGCCACCAGGATGGAGCCAAATGCAAACTCCCCGATGCCTGTCGACCGACATCGGTCCAGCTGCGCGATCATCCGCGCGTGAAGGGTCAAACCCCAGGCGAACCGCTCACGATCCACCACCACCCTCTCCATCAAAATCAGCTTGCCACCACTAATACGGTGGGTCGCTCGGGACCCATACACCCGAACTATCATCGTTGCTATGCAACGATGCAGCAGGGCATCTATCCCACTGATGCTCACTGACGTCCCGGTCATGTAGTGCTCGCCTGAGCAATATCGCTTGGCGATGGTCTGCAGATGAGTGTCTCTCGGCAGCACAGGATCTGCCGGCAATGGTGTTCCCCGAAAGGGGAGCTCAGTCAAAAAGTATATGTCCTCCACCGCAGTGAAGGCGATCTGCTCTCCTCGCATGAGGAAGCAGTGCTGAGCAGGGCTCCACATCTCGATCAGAAACTGGAGTAAATACTCATGTGCCCGTATCAACGGGCACTCAAAAAACTTTAGCAACCCACTGGTTGCTAAAGCTGCTCGAACTGCCGGCGGTGCATTGGTCACAGCCTCTCGTAGTTGTGACCAGTCTCTCTCACGCCATCGAACATCCATACTCACGGCTGGTCACCTGCACATAACACAGAGTCCTATATCAATGTATGCAAACACCAAATGCATCCAAAAGACTCCCCTTTTCCCCTTTCCATCTTGCCTCCAAGGCGCGATTTTACAACCCACAGGCGCGCACCCATGCGCACCTGTTTGCGATACAGACGCGCATGTATGCGTCTGTTTTTCCCACTGGCGCACTCGTGAGCGCGCCTGTCATACCCACAGGCACGCTCGTGAGCGCGCCTGTTCACCCCACAGGCGCGCGCTCATGCGCGCCTGTCTACCCCACAGGCGCACCCCTAAGGCACACCTTAACTTCCTACACACGCGCATTAATGTGCGCTTATTCAGTATACAGGCGCGTACTCATGCGCGTCGTCCACTGAGTTGCCCGCGCAGTGGGGCCCACACCCTATCAAAAAACCCCCCAAAACCCCCGTACGACCCCCTGTACCTACCCTACCCAAAAATTGAAAACCTATAGCTATGCAGGACGATCAGACCACTAACCTGAAACTCGCACGCCATCGATCGGGTACCTTGTACTCCCTGAATCACTCAATCTCCTCTGAATCTGCTCGAAAACTCACTGTAGCAGCAGGTACAAATGAGGTGGCAATGTGGGCCCTATAGCTATATATAGGCCTTTTTCCAAACTTCCACTCAACATTTTGGGAGCCTACGGTGTCCATTTGAAAAACCATCTTCAGCCACGGGATCAGCATCTCGCCGCCTATGTCACGGCTGTCCTTGGGCCACTTTTCGTCCTAGGCCCCCGGGGCACCTTTTTTCCATATCATGGTCAGGTACGCACGTGCATAGTCACATTTGTCAAATACAAGCTCATATATTTGATACTCTTCAGATATTTTTCACTTTGGGTATTTGGTTGTTATGTGTGCAGGTACTTGCTCATCGATCATCGACATCTTCCCTTCAGGTATATATTCAGCACTGGCATGTAATCTATCCCACTGTATTGCATTTACATTTCCAGTCACACCCTCTGATTTTGGCCTTTAGGATCCTTATTCCCGGCTCTGCAGTACCCACACCTCCATTTACATCTTCGGTACTGTAATCTGGTAGCATTTGCACCCACATGAGTTGTCCCATTCATATCACCTTTTTACACTTTTGACACTCATGTTGTTCTTCATTACCCTTTAGGGATGGGAGTCCCGGTAGTATTACATCATGTTGCGAATCAACCACATACTTCTTCCCCTCATTTTGCTAGCTTCCCATATGGACTCCCAAATCATCGCTTTATGGTTATGTTCTTTTTTACCTGCACCTCCGCAGGATCATGAACCCACCATTTCATCCATCATCAGTTTGCCCATCTGCGAACCTATCTTCATTTCACCTACCTCATACAGAAACTCGCCAATGGGGCCCCCACCCTTCATCAGTTTTTCATGACAATTCTGCCCTCCCTGGGGCACGCATTTCACACTGGGGCACCCGTTTCTGTATTTGTACATTTTCTCCCCAAATTATTTATTATTTATTATTTATTGTACAAACACCTTTACCTTCAGTCATTACATTATTTGTCGTCACCGTTGGCGACTTGCTTTCTTTTGGCCACACGCAACCCATGTCACCCTTGGATTGGAGAAGTACTTATCATTTACCCTTGCTGGCATCGTCCATATCTTCAGAGTACCCCACAGGTCAGTTCCCTCTACCCTCTGAATTTGTTCACCTTGTCCCGCCTCTGGCACAACTCAGCACCGGTCTTGTCGCCCCCCTGACACTCGACCTTGTTCCACAGTTGCGGCCACTGTTTCTCTTATATATCCTCCAACCAAGGGCAGTCTTGAGTCATCCCACTTCTTGAATTCGTCCATGTACCTCTACCACTTCCTCACCTCAGTAGATTCCACGGAGCACCTTTTTGCTTCTGGGAGTCGTGTCCCCCTTTTGTCGACATCAGCACACTTTTCCAGAAGGGCGACAGTATCTTGATTCTCATTCTCTATTTTAATGAGAGATCTCGGACGGCACAGGGTGAAACACCATTGATCCCTGTTGTCGTTAGCCCCCATAACATTCGACGCCAGCACTCTCTCATGTTATGGTGGGTCTTACTTTGCGACTATTGCAGTTATTTTTGTCATTTGTCGAAGACCTCTGAACTTGGTAGGGCCATCAATGCCCACATCATCGTCGCTGCTTATTACAGCGATCATTGCCTATTATTCAGAGTATGTTCCTTTGCAGAATTGTCTTCTGCCTTTATCATTACCGCCCCCGAGGGCGCTGCAGTTGTCTACACCAACACTTTCGTCATATTTTTTCAGATTTACATCACACGAGCATGGGGCATGCCCGCCTCGTTTGTACACAGTTGTATATTTTTTTTTCCTGCACGTCTCTCAGGAGGTCGAGATACCGGTTCCTTTTTTCTCCAACGGATCTCTCCGAACGGTCCCACTATTGCTTTCCCTTACAACAACATTCTCAGTAGAAGAAACATTGATGGATTTCGGCTATACGTATGCTCCTAAACTCACCCATCAGGGGGCATCTGTTATCACTGAAATTTCGTCTGCACATGGAGACAAGAACTCCATATCATCAAAACAGCAATGAAGTCATTCATGGCACTGAATTAATTTCACATCACTCCAGAAGGGCCAAAAACTATACAAAGTAACCAAAAATTGAAGGGCGCTTTACAGCAGTTTGATTCGCGCACGCATGCGCTGGACAAAAACGTGTTATTCGCACATGCGCACTCGACGCGCGGCTGTCAACACAAGAACCCACGCATCTGCTAAAATGGCGCATTAATTGAATAGGTCAGCCTCCCAACTGCTTACGAACCGGCTCCCAAGTTGATTTGACTCTCAAATCAGAGCCAGATCTGCAAAATCGGTGGGTTAATGACCTAAATAAACCCTAAAAGGGTCCCTGTTCACACTTTGAGAAGGTTACGTGACCGCCCGAAGAGTTGCTATAAAAAGCCATGAGGATACACTGTTTTGGCAAGGAATTCTAAGCATTGTTATGCTGTTCAGATAGTTTAAGGGCTCATCCTTTAAACAACAACCCATCAGCTGCATCACCAAGAGTTCTTTCACTGCTATGCTCAGTTCTTCCCATTTGTAAGAAAAGCAAATTGTGTGAGGGCCCCAAAGAGCCTTCCATTGGAGGGAGAAGGAACCTCTGGTCTCTTCCTTCAGCGTGCTTCGGTTTCATCAATACACCTGCCTGAAACCATTGGTGACACCTGTGTTTTGTGTTTGATTTTTGTTGTTTCTTTTCACAGTTTTATTTGTTTTCAATTGATATTAGATTGTAGTTCGTTTTGTTTCTCTAACCCTATGCTCCATAGCTGTTCTGCCCTGCTAAACCCAACAGGGTATGCAAGCGCTCTCTATTTGCTCACCTGGTGACCATTTGAACGCGAACAGCAACCCACCCTCAAATTTTTAAAGTCTACGCAACTCATGTCCCTGCAATGCTACAAGACCGTCGATCTCCCGATATTGACGACACTGTCTGAACTAACGGTTCAGATCTTCCCTTTCCCAATCTACGGACCAAATCTGCCCCTCCTGAATCAATGGATGTAATCTCCTTCGTGATTTCGGACTTCAGACTTTTGAAATATCAAACCCTACTTTTCTCTGTACTTCAATCTTTCAGAGTTGATGATCTGTGGACACCTGTCTTGCTCAATCAACGGTCCAGCTCCTACTTCGGGTGTTTGACCTTTCAACTCGGATCAACCGTCCTGTGACCCTCTTCTCGATCAACAGTCGAGATCTCCTCTAAGTCTTCGGACTTCTGAGATCTCAAATATCAAACTTCAACTTTTTTACCAATGGCTCTTATCCGAAGGCTATAATCCACTAATGCGTGTCCACTTGATCTGATGATCGAGGATTACTTTGGGTCTTTACCCGGAGCCCACAAATTTGTGCCACCTATACTCTGGATCTGACAATCGATGATTACTTTAGGACTTTACCCAAAGTGCATGGATCTATGTCACATCTCTCTTAGATCTAATGGTTATGAATTACTTTGGGACTTTACCCGGAGTCCACAGATTCATGCCACGTCTCCTCTTGATCTGATGGTTATTAATTACTTCGGGACTTTACCCGGAGTCCACAGATTCAGGCCACATATCCTCTTGATATGATGGCTATGAATTACTTCGAGACTTTACCTAGAGTCCACAGATTCACGCCATATCTCCTCTTAACTCCAACAACTCAGATTCACTTCGAGTGATCCGACGCCTGAGATTTACTTCAAACGATCTGACGACTCAGATTCACTTCGACTGATTGGACGGCTTCAATTTACTTCGGATATCTGGCTCTTCAGGCTTTGGAAATATCAAGTCTCAAACTTGCCTCCTCCTGAACTCATGGTATATGATGGCTCAGATTCACTTGGATGATTCGATGCTTGAATTTTACTTCGAATGATTCGACGGTTTAGATCTGTTTCGGATGATTGAACAGTCAAGATTTACTTCGGATTTCTAGCTCTTCGGGCTTCGAAAATCTCAAGTCTCAAAACTTAGTGATTTCTCTCTCCTATGTGCACGAAGTGCTAAGGCTCGTGCACCTTTCTCTCATCAGACGGTTATTGATCCTTTGCATTGTGATCCAATGGCCACTGTCGCTCCTCCTCTTGAGCTTCTGATTTCTTCTGATTTAGAATATTTCTTAGTCTTCAAAGGTTTCGACATTTTCTCCTCCTACGAGTCCGACTCTTGGATCTCATCAAAACTTATGAAAAGTGTTATCCCTTCTCAGCTTGATCCTTAAAGGATTTATATTTCCCATGCACTCCTTGCATTTGGGGTTTTTGATAACTCAATTCAAAGGATTTCTTGAAAATAAATTCTTCTCTCCCTCCTGGCGTTCCTTTGTTCTAGTTCTTCGACGCTTGGTTGCTTCTTAATGTTGTGCACTCCTTGAACCTAGTTTAAGTTTCCTTTGTTCTCTCTGAACTCCTCTGAGTCACTCTGAGACTCAATCGATGCACTCCTTACGTTTAAGATGCACACCTTGCATACGAGTTTCAGAAGAGAAACAATTGAAACTTATTCAGTTCCGTCACAAATTCATATGATCAACTTCTCGAACAAAAATACATGAACGAAATGAAATAAACGACATGCACAGAATATAACATTCATTCATTCATACATCAAATGAACCCAATCCAAGGATTTGAGACAATTCTGTTTGTTCTATTCATTCATGAAAACAAATTACATAATCTTGTAGTTCTCCATTGTGTCTTTATTCTACTCTATTCTTCTCTACTCTCTCTTTCTCTCATCTTCTTATAATACTTTTACGATGCAACAACAAACTATCTAAGGATTGGCTCCATGAGCTCTCTCGTCTTGTCTGCAACCTATCCTATAAACTCTTAGCAGTTACCTAGTTTTTCCTATTACAATAACTAACAGTTATTTCCAGATAAGAGCCAACACTCCATATCTGCAACCTCTTACAGTCCTATATGACTTTACAAACACAGCATATTTTAAAATGTTGTTTCCAAAATATCTCAACAACTCGATTTACTTCTGAATTAATTTTTGATTTGAAACTTTGTCATGCTGAGATGTCTTTTCTTTGCCTTCACGTTTGCATCTTTGAATTTGAAGGTGATGCTCCTGCATCATACTCCTCTGGTTAAAATTTTCATGGACTCCTGTTCATGAGCTCCTGCACTGTTTTTCCATGCTTCAAAATATCAAGTTCTGTGACCCAACTTCAATCTTCCATTGGATGGTCTTTCCACTTCATTAAGTATTCATGATATGTATTCCTCATGGTCTTCTTCCCATCTCTTTGTTCAATGATTTTCTCCATCTGAGGTTTTTCTGTTGTGGGCAACTTTTCTTCCTACTAAACTTCTTTCTGATCATCTGATTCTCCTGCCTCGTCTCTCCTGTAAGGATACAGGTCTGCAACATTAAATATCGGTGATATCCCAACATTGTCTGCAACTCAATTTCATAAGCATTGGCTGCAAATTTTCTGAGAATCTTGCATGGTCTTATCTTCTTCATCTTCAACTTGTTATACGTTCCCCTTGGAAACCTCTCTTTTCTCAAATGAGMTAAAACTTCATCTCCAACCTCGAATTGAAAATCTCTCCTCTTTTAATCAACTTTGTTCTTATATTTATGGCTGTTGTTTTGTAGCTGTTCTCTAACTCTATCATGGAGTTTTTGCATTTTTGTTGCAAAATCCTCTACTCCATCACTTCTGTACTCATCTTGATTCATATCTCTCAACTCTGTAATCCCTCTTGGTTGTATACCATACACAATTTCAAATGGACTTTTCCCTGTGCTTTTGTTCACTGAATTGTTGAATGAAAGTTATGCTTGTGCCAGAATATGATCCGATTGATGACCTTGCTCAATGACTAAACTTCTTAACAAGTTTCTTAGACTCTTGTTTACTACTTTAGTCTGTCCATCTGTCTGAGGGTGATATGTTGAACTAAAGGACAAGTTTGTCCCCATCCTCTTCCATAGAGTCCTCCAAAAGGGTCCTACAAATTTGGTGTCCCTGTCTGAGACTATGCTCCTAGGCAATCCATGTAGTCTCACTACTTCTCTGGAAAAAAAATTGGTTATGTGTGTAGCATCATGTGTCTTCTAGCATGGTATGAAATGTGTTATTTTTGAAAATTTGTCTACCACAACAAATATGGAATCGCTTCATTTCTGAGTTCTAGGCAATCCCAATACGAAATCCATACTGATTGCATCCCACGACCTTTCTGGAATTGGTAATGGCTTATACAAACCAATTTTATGTTGTCTTCCTTTTGCATACTAACAAATTCTACATTTTTTCACAAACCTTTTCACCTATGCCCTCATTCTCGACCAATAATACGAATTACTCAGTTGTGCAAATGTTTTATCATGACCAAAATGTCCAGCCAAACCTCTGTTGTGTTTCTCTTTTAGAAGGTTATCTCTCATTGAGAATTTCGGTATGCATAGTTGGCTTCCTTTGAATAATAATCCATCCTGGATCAAATATTCAGTCCATAGGCTTTTGTCTCCCAACAAAGGATTCTTGCATGCTTCATAAGCTTCCTTAAAATCTGCATCTTCTCTATACATCTCCTTGAGGTGTTCAAACCCTAAGGTCTCCACTTGGAATTCTTATACAATTAAACTCCTACTCAAAGCATCTACAACTTTGTTAGCAATTCCAAGAATATGTTTAATAACAAAAGTAAAATTTTGCATAAATTCTACCCATTTAGCATGTCTATGATTCAACTTTTCTTGTCTAGTAATAAACTGCAAAGCTTGGTTATCACTGTACAAGACAAATTCTTTAAGAATTAGATAGTGTATCCACTTCTTCAAAGCTTGAATCACTGCATAAAATTCTTTGTCATATGTGAAATACTTCTTCTTGGTTTCATTCAGCTTCTCACTGAAATAAGCAACTGGCCTATTATCCTGACTCAAGACTGCTCCTATAGCTAATTCACTTGCATCACATATCACTTGAAATGTTTTTCCAAAATCTGGTAAGACCAGAATTGGTTGTTCTATGATCTTCTCCTTCAACAACTTGAAACTTTTTTCAGCTTCCTCTGTCCAACTAAAAGGCTTTTTTTTCTTCTTCACAGTGTCCAGCATGGGTGCACATATACCACTGAAATTTTTGATAAACTTTCTATAAAAACTTGCCAACCCATGAAAACTTCTTACCTCAAATATGTTGCTTGGCGATGGCCATTCTTTGATTTCTCTCACCTTTTCTGGATCCATCTTCAATTCATTTGAAGAGATCACAAAACCTGAATATATGAGTTATGTCTTCATAAAAGAATTTTTCTTCAGATTTATCAGCAATTTTTCCTACTGCAACTTTTCCATCACTGATCTTAGATGTCTTAAGCGTTCTTCCTCTGTCTTATTGAATATTAGTATGTCATMCAGATATACTATGAAAAAATTTCCTATGAAGTCTTTCAATACTTCATTCATCAATCTCATAAATGTGCTTAGTGCATTTTTCAACCCAAATGGCATGACCATCCATTCAAACAATCCCTCATTTGTCTTGAATGCTTTTTTCCACTCATCTCCCTCTCTCATTCTTAATTGATGATATCCACTCTTCAAGTCTATATTGGAAAAATAGCTTGCTCCACTCAAACAATCCATCAAATTATTCTTCCTTGGTAAAGGAAATCTAAACATAATGGTTATCTTGTTGATGGATCTGGAATTTATACACATTCTCCATCCTCCATCCTTCTTTGGACTTAACACGGTTGGTACTGCACATGGGCTTAGGCTTTCCCTGACTAAACCTTTATCTAACAACTCCTGGACTTGATTTTTGACTTCCTCATTCTCTCTAGGTGTCAACCTATAAGCTACTTTGTTTGGTAAACTAGCTCCTATAATAAGGTCAATATGATGACTTATACTCCTAATGGGTGGCAATGAGTGTGGTAACTCATCCACTACTATGTCAACAAAGTTTTCTAACAATTCCTGTATTTCTTCAGGAAAATATTCCACAGAAGTATTTGTAAGGATAACTCTAGGCTTCCTCACTACAACAAACTGCATTTATTTTTCCTTCTTGACTTCATTCAAGAGTTCCTTCCCACTCATGAGAAGTATACTTGAAATATCTTCCCTCATTTTCTCTTTGTCTTCTATGGGTAACAACATATGTGCCCTACCATTCTTTTCTAGGGTATAAGTATTCTTTCTTCCATCATGAATAACTTTTCTGTCAAACTGTCATGATCTCCCCAATAAAATATGATAGACATCCATAGGAATTACATCACATAATATTTCATCACTATAACCTCCTATTTTAAATTCAACTTGGCATTGTTGACTTACCATTACTTGATGTCCTTTCTGCAACCATGATACCTTGTATGGGTTTGTATGTGCAGTTGTCTTCAGCTCTAGTTTCTCCACCATCTTTGTGGATACTAGATTGTCAGTGCTCCCACTATCTATGATCACCTTGCAAACTTTGTCTTTCATCTTGCAAGCAATTCTGAACAAACTTGTTCGTTGAACTGGTTCCTCTACCTCCTTCTCTGGTTTAAGAATAACTTTCCTCATCATGAGGTTCTTTCCTCCTTCTACTGCTTCTTCTTCCACATGCTTCTGTACTTCAGCAACGCAAGCTTCACCTCCTCCTCCTTTCTTTCTCTCAGAACATTCCCAAGACTTGTGCCCTAGTTTTCCATAGCCATAACATCTAACTTCGCCTCCTATGGCTCTTCCTCTTCCTCTGAAAAATGAGCTTCTTCCACCATGTTGTCCTTCTTTAGAATTTCCACCTTTCTCTAGGTGACTATGTTGTTTGCCAACTTCATGCTTTGGTTTCTAGAACTTCTCTCTGCTGGTTTCCTTACCTCTTCTTGAATTTCCTCCTCTGCTTCGTTGGCTTTGCTTCCTAGCCAATTTTTCTTCAACTTTAAAGGTTGCTTGATAAGCATCCTTGATTTTACTAACAGACATCATGTTGATCTCCTCTTGTATTTCATATCTCATCCCATTGACATACCTGGCTATTTTTTCATCTTCATTCTCTTTCTATCCAGCCCTGATGTTTAGTCTATAAAATTCCTCAGTGTACTCCTTCACTGATAAGCTCTTCTATCTCAGGTTCTGCAATCTTATGAACATATTTATTTGATAGTCCTTCAAGATAAATTTGGCTTTCATCTTGGCTACCATCCTATCCCAGCTCTTAATTTTTTGCTTACCTTTTCTCCTACGTTCGGCTTGAATTTCATCCATGTTAATATTATGGTAGTTGCGGGAAGTATTTACCTCCATGTGTGAACCTGACGAGAATAGAAGACTTTGGAAAGAAAGAGAAAACCCTAATGAGTTGGCTAATAACCCTACAAGTCTTGTCAGCTTAAGAAGATAATTTATATTAGGTTATTAGCCTCCAAGACAAGTCGGCCAGAAATAATAATAATATACTGAACAGAAACATATCCAGAAGGAGAAGTTGGCCCCAGAAAATCTGGCAGAACTAGTATAAATATAGGGCGCCAGTTCTCATTTAACAGCATCTCAGAATTGCAGTTCCTAGTTTGGTGCGCACATGTGGAGGAGAGCTGCAGTTGCAGCTGCAGCAGCAACTAATTTTCAGTATGAGCTTGAACTATCTCTTAGCTAGGGTTTGGACTATCTGATCAGCTATTGTTGGTGCGCTATCCTTGGAGGAATATGCGCTACACCTTGTTTGGCTATCTAGCCTAGGGTTTGCTTCCGAAGTAATTCTCAGTCAAGGTTAAGGTGCTTGGAGGGTGGCTTAGGCCTATGGTTGGGTGACGACGGTATCGTCAATGGTAAAATGAGCACACTATCTTCTATATTATAACAGGTTATGGGCCCACACCTCCTTCATTCAGTCTAAACACTGGAAGGAAACATAGCCGCTAGGATATTGAGCTCATTGAGGAACTGTCACTAAGGTTACTAGCAGAAGCAGCTCCCAAGACACTGCCGCTAGGGTTACTAGCAGGAGCAGNCTTGTTTGGCTATCTAGCCTAGGGTTTGCTTCCGAAGTAATTCTCAGTCAAGGTTAAGGTGCTTGGAGGGTGGCTTAGGCCTATGGTTGGGTGACGACGGTATCGTCAATGGTAAAATGAGCACACTATCTTCTATATTATAACAGGTTATGGCCCCACACCTCCTTCATTCAGTCTAAACACTGGAAGGAAACATAGCCGCTAGGATATTGAGCTCATTGAGGAACTGTCACTAAGGTTACTAGCAGAAGCAGCTCCCAAGACACTGCCGCTAGGGTTACTAGCAGGAGCAGTTGCAGAAACCCTAATCCTCTTATTGAGGCACCTTAAGTGAATGGATTGACCTAATCTTCGGATAGATCAGTGCGCCTTAGCCCAGCACATCTCTTGGTACTCTTAGAAAGCCAAGACGTGAAGTTTCAATTTCTGGTCAAATCTAGGATTTGACCAAGTCAAGCAGCCATGACGAACTCTATGAAGTCTGAGAACAAGTTAGATGGAGCCTCTAACTTTAGAGCATGGAAGACAAGGATTAACCTCATCGTTGCCAAGAATAAAGTGTTGGACATCGTGAAAGGAAAGATCGTGAAGCCAGAGTTTGAAGAAGGAGAAGAAAAGGAACCGCAGAACGTTGCAGCTATGGAGAAGTTCAAAGATGTTGACATCAATGCCATGAGTATCATAGTGGATTCTATAAAATACCACTTGATACCCTACATCTCCCATATTGACTCATCGAAGAAGATGTACGATGCCCTAACAAATCTCTTCTCAGTCAGAAACATTGGACAAGTTATGAGTCTAAAGAATGAGCTCTGTAACATGAAGATGAATGATGATGACAGCATAACATCATACTTTGTAAGAATCTCCCAGTTAAGATATCAACTACAAGCTATTGAAGAGATCACTTCAGAGAAGGAATTGGTGAACATAGTACTCAATGGTCTTCCAAAGACATGTGATGCATTTTCCGCAAGCATGAACACAAGGAAGGAGTACCTGACATTTGAAGAACTTTGGACTTGTTGTGCTCAAGAAGAATCAAGGATCATTGCAAAAGAGAAACCCCAAAAGAAGTACGATGATCAAGCCTTCACAGCAAGATTCAAGAACTTCAGGAACAAAAGGAAGTTTGGTTCAAGGAGGAAGCCAAATCAAGAGAAAGACATTTCAAAAGTACAATGCTTCAACTGTCAAAAGTATTGTCACTACAAGAATCAGTGTCCCGAGCTAAAGAAAAATAAGGAGAAACACGAACCATCGATTGCTGAAGAAAAGGAACCTACAAAGAAGACTAAGTAGGATGGAAAAGACTTATTCTTCTAAAAGGTAACAACACTCTTCTTATTTCTTGTACATATCTTGTTTGCATCGTCTCTGTACATATCTTGTATATCTATATCTTGGAAGAGAATATGTTCCAAGAAGAACTATACCTATGGAAGAAAAAACAAGATGGAAATGGATATAATTAGATAATACACATGAAAAGATGAGATACAAATCATGTGGAAGCCATTAAGCCAAATCAATCATGAAGAGACTCAGTAGAAGCAAAGACAGAAAGAAGTCAGAAATCAAGAGGAAATTGGAAAAAGACTTATGACGTTTTATAAAAGACAACAAGATGGAAGCGTGGACTCTGTTAGACCAAAGAGCCAATTATATATTGCAGAAGACAATAAAGATGCAGATGGAAGCATGGACTCCGTTAGACAGAGGGAGTCGATCATATGCACTCTTACATGAAGCAAGGATTAGGAGGGAGCTAATCCTATGACCCATTGAAGATGATGAAGTATATATATCCATGGTAGCAGTCACAAAAGACAGTACGTGTTCAAATCAACTGCAGAAGAAGACTTCTTCAAAGAGAAGCCTTAAAGTATTTCTGGTTGTCCATCCAGATCCATGATCCTATGATGAAAGGAAGAAGTGGAATCTCTAGGGCATGGAATCTATAAGAAACTCCATGGACCCAAGAGCTAAAGAAAAACATGAAGAAGAACATGAAGATTCCAAGAAAGAAAGAGAAATCAGAACAACCAGTCACTGTACCAAGAATCACAAGATTACCAGCCTGTTATGAACTCACTAAAAGCAATCAAGCAGAAGAACTGAAAGTCGTGATGAAGAATAGTGTATGGAATACTTATGAATGATAGCATTGCGAAGATCTAGAACTAGAGGTTCTCCCAAATGGAGGGAGAAGACTATGATGGTTACTTGTTCCAATACACCAGACTTATCTCTACATAAGTCATTATATCATCTGCAACATCCATGAGTCGGAATTCTACATGAGATAAATGCAAAGAATTTTCTCCAAAGAAATTGAATAAAGAGCGTATGAAGAGAAATCTCAAGACTTTGAGGCATACCAGAAAGAGATTCATGTATGCAGATAGAAGAAGATAACTTGGTGGAGAACCTCCAGTGCACAGCAGAAGCGTGGTGAAGATTTCCTATAAAGGTGACTACTCAGTAGATCAGATCTCATGATGACGGAATAAGTGCCACATAGATATGTTCCAGCTTTCCAACTATGATATACTCTATTGTTCAGATCTACATGAAGTCTTCACAGTGTTCCAAAATAAAGTACATTTGAAATCAAGCATTACATTATCCATGATGAAGTACTAGAAAGGAGAAAATGATTCTCCAATACATATCTCCACAGATGAGCAGATAAGCAGACATTTTGGTAAAACTTCTATCCAAGATGAAAGAATTTGTGTACTCAAGCTAGATCTCGTGGAAACAAATTCCTTCTTATTAAAGGAAGAAATGACTCTCCAAGTTAAGAGGGAGCACTAAAAACATTATTGAAGACATTCATCCTTAAATTTGAAAATTAGTCCATCTTGGACAGATGCTTTCCTGTTCGGAAAGTGGATTGAGATTTCTGACGGACAATGACTTTCCATTGTGGTTAACATGGGAAGTAGTCTGATTGTTGATGTATCATAGACAGTGACTACCCATTGTGGTTAACATGGGGAGTGGTCTAGGGCAGTCTCTCTTCTTGAGGGTTACTCAAGAAGACTGGCCCACCTCGCCGGACAGCGATTTCTCATTGTGGTTAACATGAGGAATGGTCTGTTTTGGAGGTTGATGCAGGACAATCTTTTCCTCTTGTGGTTAACGGAGTAAATGGTCCAAACAGTTATTCCTTAGGGTTATACATTCTCTCCAGGGTGCACTTTGATTAGTGTAGGAGGAATGGCCCAGGGTGGGGAATGGTCCAAGCTCAGCAATCAGGGACAAACATTCCTTAGGGTTTATACATTCTCTCTAGGGCACACTTTGATTAGTGTAGGAGGAATGGCCCAGGGTGAGGAATGGTCTAGACTCAGACATTCCTTAGGGTTTATACATTCTCTCCAGGGTGCACTTTGATTAGTGTAGGAGGAATGCCCAGGGTGAGGAATGGTCCAGACTCAGACATTCCTTAGGGTTTATACATTCTGTCCATGGTGCACTTTAATTAGTGTAGGAAGAATGGCCGAGGGTGAGGAATGGTCCATGCTCAGAAATAAGAAACAATCCTTCTTCCTTGTTTGAGAAGAATCAGGCAGATAGCCCATTGTTGATGAGGGCAGATATTCTTTCAAATCTCACAAACGTGAGTGAAAGATTGGCCCAAATGATTCAGTTTATCTTTAACAATATTTTTCTGTGCAGGATGGCATCAGATGATTGTTATTGAGACTACTTATCTCCAGACAGTAGAGATATACTACTGTGGTGGATATGTTCCACTATTTTGAGGCAGATATTCTTTCAGAGCTCACATATGTGAGTGAAAGATTGGCCCAAACACATCAGTTTATATCATAACATTGTTTCTGTGCAGGTTGCTATCAAATGTTTGTTATGAAGACAGTAGATATAGACTACTGTGGTGGATATGTTCCACTATTCGTGAGGCAGATATTATTTCAGATCTCACAGATGTGAGTGAAATATTGGCCCAAATAATTCAGTATGTATCATAACATTGTTTCTATGCAGGTTGTTATCAGATGTTTGTTATGAAGACTGTATGACAATAGATGAAGACTACTGAGGTGGATATGTTCCACTGTCCGCAACTACACGTTGTTGATCAAGTACTTGTGTGTTACTTGGTGTGGTAGTAAACCACTGGATTGTAGTTATGTACTACTATGGATAGACACAATTGTGTTCTATTTTTGTTCTAACTGCCTTGGAGACTATCAGCAGTTTATTAGAAATAATCACCATCCAGACAAATGATGAACAGAGATTTTCCAGACAAGAAATTGGTTCAGAGCATTTACTCCTCTAGATTATAAGAGTGGCTCTTGTATCACTCTATGGTGTGAGTGACTTATCTAGCATCATGTCTAATTACTCAGATGAAGTATCGTTTCGAGAGATGATGCAGCTGATGGTGATGGTGATGCTCATGATCTAGTCATGAGATAGTCTAGATGACTATATTGATGCTACTAGGTAAATGGTATGTTTTGTGCTCAAGTCCATTACCTGTAATACCTCCCTAGCTAAGAGGGAGTGTTAATATTATGGTAGCTGCAGGAAGTATTTACCTCCACATGTGAACCTGACGAGAATAGAAGACTCCGGAAAGCAAGAGAAAACCCTAATGAGTTGGCTAATAACCCTAGAAGTCTTGTCGGCTCAAGAAGATAATTTATATTAGGTTATTAGCCTCCAAGAGAAGAAGTTAGCCAGAAATAACAATAATATACTGAATAGACACATATCCAGAAGGAGAAGTCAGCCCCAACAAATCTGGCAGAACCAGTATAAATACAAGGCGCCAGTTCTCATTTGACAGCATCTCAGAATTGCAGTTCCCAGTTTGGTGCGCACTGCAATTCCAAGTTTAGTGCGCACATGTGGAGGAGAGCTACAGTTGCAGCTGCAGCAATAGTTAGCTTTCAGTATGAACTTGAACTATCTCTTGGCTAGGGTTTGGACTATCTGATCAGCTATTATTGGTGCGCTATCCTTGGAGGAAGATGCGCTACACCTTGTTTGGCTATCTAGCCTAGGGTTTGCTTCCAGAGTAATTCTCAGTCAAGGTTAAGGTGCTCAGAGGGTGGCTTAGGCCTATGGTTGGGTGACGATGGTATCGTCAATGGTAAAATGAGCACACTATCTTCTATATTATAACAATCCCATCATAGTGCTGCATGAACTTTCAATCTTGTCACTGTATGCTTCACCATCTTGTCTTCTTCGATATCTTCATAATCGAAGTATTTGTCCATAGCACGTACCCAATCCAACAATTCTTCAACTTCTAAATTGCCTTCATACATTGGTACCTCTATTCTTGCTCTAGCTACTATTCTTGAAACAACTTTCAATAAGCGATCTTGTGCAGCATCCTCTGCTACATTTTCTTCGACCTCTATTTCTTCGCTCTTAGCTTCACTGATATCTCCAGCGTCTAGTGCTCTCCTCTATTCTCTTTCCATGGCGTCCAGTCTCATTCAGAGTCGCCTCATTTCTTCTTCCATTGTTGCATTCGTTCTATGTCTTCTAGGTGGCATGATTCCACTGCGTCACCTTCTGATGCTTTCAAATAGAAATCAAATTTTCTTGATACCACAATTGATACCAATTTACCTCCTTTCTCCTTTTGTCTGTTGTCTGCAAAAAAATTCAATATCATCTCTGATACCACCTGATGCAACCCCTCTACTCCCCTGTAGGGCTACACGACCTCCTGGTCAAGGATATCCGATTCTTGAGTCAACCAACTCTCTGGAACCTCGATGGTCCCCTTCTATATCTAAACATGGGCCCTTTTGGCTCTCTAGTGCAGGTCTTATGATACCCACAACCTCCCCTTTCGATCTCTTGCGAAATCTCAAAATATTGGGTGTTAGCTCCTTTTTCTGATAATCCCCCTCTTGATGTGACCTTGGGTGATGAATTCTCGTGACCACGCAATTGTGGGTGTGGAAAAAAGCAGTTTGGGATCAAACTACTTTTCAGTCCACAATTCTCTTCAAGCTTCCATGTGTCCCCTTGGAAAAACCATGGTCTGGATTGCAGCCTGCCCTCAACTTTTTAAAGTCCAAACAACTCTTGACCCTGCAATGCTATGGGACTTTCGATCTCCCGATCTTGATGGTACTATCTAAACTGACGATTCAGATCTGCCCTTTTCCAATCTACGAACCAGATCTTCCCCTTCTGAATCAATGGATGTGATCTCCTTCATGATTTCAGACTTCGAACTATTGAAATATCAAACTCTTATTTCCTTCGTCCTTCAATATTCTAGAGCTAATGATCTGTGGACACCTGTCTTGCTCAATCAACGGTCCAACTCCTACTTCAGGTGTTTGACCTTTCAACTCGGATCAACATTCATGTGACCCTCTTCTCAATCAACGGATGAGATCTCCTTCAGATCTTCGAACTTATGAGATCTCAAATCTCAAACTTCAACCTTTTCCCAATGGCTTTTATCCTAAGGATATAATCCACTGACGTGTGTCCACTTGATCTGACAATCGAGGATTACTTTGAGTCTTTACCCGGAGCCCACAGATTTGTGCCACCCGTCCTCTGGATCTGAAGATCGAGGATTACTATGAGACTTTACCCGGAGTGCATGGATCTATGCCACATCTCTCTTAGATCTGATGACTATGAATTACTTCGGTACTTTACCCGGAGTCCACAGATTCACTCCACATCTCCTGTCGATCTGACGACTATGAATTACTTCGATACTTTACTCGGAGTCCACAAATTCATGCCATGTGTCCTCTTGATCCGAAGGCTATGAATTACTTCAAGACTTTACTCGGAGTCCACAGATTCATTCCATGTCTCCTCTTAACTCCGACGACTCAGATTCACTTCGGGTGATCCAACGCCTGAGATTTACTTCGGATGATCTGACGACTCGGATAAACTTCAGCTAATCGAACGGCTTAGATTTACTTCGGATTTCTAGTTCTTCGGGCTTCGAAAATATCAAGTCTCAAACTTGCCTCGTCCTGAACTCATGGTATTTAACGGCTCAGATTCACTTGGACGATTTGACGCTTGAAGTCTACTTCAGACGATCTGATGATTCATATCTACTTCGGATGATCGTACGGTCGAGATTTACTTTGGATTTCTGGATGTTCGGACTTCAGAAATCTCAAGTCTCAAACCTTAGTGAGTTCTCTCTCCTGCATGTGCAAAGCGCTAAGGCTCGTGCACCTTTCTCTGATCATACGGTTGTTGATCCTTTGCACTGTGATCCAACGACCACTGTCACTCCTCCTCCTAAGCTTCTGATTTCTTTCGACTTAGAAGATTTCTCAGTATTCGAAGGTTTCGACCTTTGCTCCTCCTACAAGGTTGAATCTTGGATATCGTCAACACTTACGAAAAGTGCTATCCCTTATGAGCTTGATCCTTAAAGGATTTCGAATTCCCACGCACTCCTTACGTTCGGGGGTTTCAATAACTCAATTCGAAGGATTTCTTGAAAATAAATTCTTCTCGCCCTCCTGGCGTTCCTCTATTCTGGTTCTTCAATGCTTAGTCGCTTCTTAATGTTGTGCAATCCTTGCACCTGGTCTAAGTTTCCTTTGTTATCTTTGAACTCCTCTGAGTCACTCTGAGACTCAATCAACACACTCCTTGCGTTCAAGATGCACACCTTGCATACGAGTTTCAGAAGAGAAACAATTGAAACTTATCCAGTTCCATCACAAATTCATACGATCAACTTCTCGAACAATCATACATGAACGAAATGAAATAAACGACATACATAGAATATAAAATTCATTCATTCATATATCAAATGAACACAATCCAAGGATTTGGGACAATTTTGTTTGTTCTATTCATCCATGAAAACAAATTACATAATCTTGTAGTTCTCTCTTCTACTCTATTCTGCTCTACTCTCTCTTCCTCTCATCATCTCATAATATTTTTACAATGCAACAACAAACTATCTAAGGACTGGCTCCATGAGCTCTCTCGTCCTGTCTGTGACCTATCCTATCAACTCTTAGCGGTTACCTACTTTGTCCTATTACAATAACTAACAATTATTTCCAGATAAGATCCAACACTCTATATCTACAGTCCTATACGACTTTACAAACACAGCATATTTAAAAATGTTATTTCCAAAATATCTCAACAACTCGATTTACTCCTGAGTTAATTTTTTATTTGAAACTCTATCATGCTGAGATGTCATTTCTTTGCCTTCACACTTGCGTCTTTGACTTTGAAGGTGATGCTCCTACATCAATAGGAAACGACAGACTCTCAGAATGATGTTCGAGTTTTACAATGGTCTGCAAAAATAGGATTTTGACCTCGGGGGGATATTCTTTGTAGACTGTAATTAGTTTATCTTCCTCGAAGGACTCTGACACTACGGGGGAAGATTCTGGTGTACCGAGGGTAAGTTGAATTGATGGGATATCTACTCTGCATACAAATTTTGACCCTAATTTATTCAAAACGACCTTTTATTCCTGCGAGTATTGTTCTGCACACCAGCTTATGAATTCTGCAAAAGGGAATGCGACTTCGACGACGTAAGGGACTATGGAGGCTTGGACCACTTCGAGGAAGGGTATTCATCTTCCTATATTATCTAACATATTGGCTCTAGATACAGAAATGGGTGAGACAGTTATTTATGTGTCAAATATATCGAAGTCCCTGTCAATTAAAGCTTCGTCTTTAGAGGCAGGATCTTTTTGTTTACGGATAAAATGACAGGATCCATGGCCATGATGAAAATACCTGTGAATGAGTGGAGAATGTGCGAGTCTTGTTCACTGTTGAGCTTTAGTTCGAACGGAGCGTTTACGCCAACTTTCAAATGTTCAAATTATTTAAAATATCATAAAATAATGACCAGGGCCCTCCTTTTATATGCGCTTTTCAATATCGAGGGCAAGGAAAATCAGTTTTGAGTAGACCGCTTTTTGCCTCAATATTCCCTTGGTGGTGCCACGTGTCTGCAAGCTAAAGCCACGGTATTTCTATCGGCCCGCTCTCGATCGATTAACCCTCGTGCTAGTTCTTCACTCGATACATTTTCTAACCATAGATCTGGGATGTTTGAGATCTGTGACCCGTCGGACCCCATCAACTTTTGCGCCTACACTATATTTAGACCTCTCTCCGCTAAGTGTAACCTTGTCCTCCAAAATCGTGTGTCTCTCCACCAATTTATCCCCTCGCTAAACCCCGAGACTTGGATTCCATTTTAAAAAATTGTTGTGGTGATAACATAGGCTCCAGCTGGGGATGTTATCCTCCCTGTGAGGCAGCAAAGAATAGTGGACCAAGTGCCGATCCATTGGGCTGTGATTTATTCTTGCAGTCTGAATCCACCAACCTTTATTCAAAAACTCAAAATCGACCCAGCATATCTCAAGGCCTTCACCTCGGGCTTCAACTATGCTACTTTTATTCCAATCTCTTAATGCAAAAAGAAAACACAAAAATGATTATGTACAATGAATGGAAGGGGTGATGATTGCTTAAACGATATAATGTTTGAGGAACCTGCCATTCACAGGCCCTCCTCCAACGATGTCTCCATTTCTCTCCTACAGTATGTAAGAATTACTTCCATGGTATGTTGCAATCTCGAACGGTCCCAGCCATAGATGGTCAAACTTTCCATGCTTTCCCTTATCTTCATTTCTGCCATCCCATTTTAACACCAAGTCTCCCAGTTTGAAGTCATCCACCTTGGTATGTCTGTCGAAATCCTCTTTGATCTTGGCCTGGCGCAGTTGAGCATTATTGAAAGACTTTTCCCTAGTTTGTTGTACATTGATTAGTTCATCCTTTCTTCTCTGAGTGGTGTTTGTTTATGCATCCTTCTCATGTAACAACCTCATCAGTGGCAACCCCAATGCAATAGGAACGATTTCCTCTGTACCATAAACAATCTGGAAAGGGGATGTGGCTATAGATCTCTTTGGGGTGATTCTGTCAACCCACAATGCATGGATGAGATTTTTGTGCCAGGCCTTTTTATTTTCTTGCAGCAATTTCTTGATGATTCTGACTAAGCTTTTATTCGAAGACTCAACCAACCCATTTCCTTGAGGGTAGTATGATGTAGAATGACCAAGGGTGATATTGTAATCACTGTAGATTTTTTCTATTTTCTTTGACTTCAAAGTTGTTTCATTGTCTTTTATAATCTTGATCGAGCATCTAAATCTGGAAAGAATATTGTCTTCTAAAAACTGGATGATAACATCATATGTTGCCTTCCTAGTGGGAATTGCCTCAATCCACTTAGTGAAATAATATGTCGTTGTCAGAATCCACTTGTGTTGGGCTGAGGATTGTGGATGTATTTCCCCTATAAAATCAAGGCCCCATTGTCTGAAAGGAGATTCCACGGAAATGGGCTTCAAAGGCAGAGGCTGCAATTTTCCCTTACCATCAAAAATATGACATTCATGGAATTTTGAAACCTCTTTGTAGACATCGGAAAAAATGCTAGGCCAATATAACCCAACCCTCAAAATATTATGCATCGTTGTCTTCCAATAATGATGACCCCCATAGTCACCCTTATGGAACTCTCTGATGGTATTTTCTGCTTCTTCTTCTATCAAACAGCTCAATAAAATCCCCCCTAGATCTTTCCAATATAGAGATTGATTTACTATACAAAACTTTTTTGCCTTTAGTTTCAAGAATCTGACCTTTGTTTTACTAAATTCAGGAGGAGCCTGCAAATTTTTAAACACAAAGATGATATCTACATACCATGTGGAGTCAAGAAATTTCTGGGATATTTGAGGAGTTCTCTCTTTTGCTGCACCTTCTGACAGGTCTGCAATGAAGTTTATTCCTAGGAGTTCACAATTGGTCTATGCCATCAGCTTCACAAGCCCATGTCCCTTGATCAAATTGGTAGGTTTGATCTCACGGTCATATTCTAATAGCACTGCTATCCATTTACCCCTCTTTCCTTCAGGATCAGGTTGGGTCAAGATGTCTTTCACAGAGCTACTAGGCACATAAGAAATAGTATGAGAATGCAAGATGTAAACTCTGAATTATTTTAAGGCCTTGACCAGTACATATGCTTGCTTCTCCATGATATCATATTTCAAAGGGGCATCTCTCAATGTCTTGATGTAATATGCTATGGGCTTCTCAAAATTCTTCTCATCTTTCTGCAGTAAAACTCCAACGATTGTGTTCTCAGAGGCAAAAGAGAATAATATGAATTCCTTTTCAAAGTTTGGGCTGGCCAGTACTAGAGCCTTCGTCAATGCCACTTTAATGTCTTCAAAGGATTTTCTGGCATCATGGGTCCACTTTATTTCATTCCCTTTCTTGAGCATGTTGGTAATATACTTTATGATTTCGGCCAAATTAGGGATAAACCTTCTCAGAAAGTTCACTTTACCCAAGAAAGATTGTACCCCATTTTTACTTCTGGGTATGCCAATTTTTAAGATCCCTTCAACTCTGTTGGGATCTACCTTTATCCCTTTTTTTGAAATAATGTGACCAAGCAACTTCCCTTCTTCCATGGTGAAATTTGACTTTTTAGGATTCAACGAGATTTTTAACTTTCTACACTTATGAAACACCCTTCTAAGATGCTTGAGGTGTTCTTCATCTGAGATAGAATACACAGTGATGTCATCAAGGTAGATAACAATGAATTTGTCTTTTTCATCAGTAAAATCTATGTCCATAGCTCTTTAAAATGTTGCCCCTGCATTCATAAGCCCAAACGACATCTTGGCATACATGAATGTTTCCCATGGTGTGGTGAACATCGTTTTTTCCTGGTCATCAGGGTGCACCATAATCTAAATGTATCCAGAGAATCCATCTAACATCGACATTTTTGGAAAACCCACCACTTTCTGTAATATGTGATCCATCTTTGGCAGTGGGTAGTTTTCCTTTAGAGACACTTTGTTTAGATTTCTGAAATCCACACACAACCTGATTTCTCCACTCTTTTTCTTGACTGGCACCAGATTCACCACCCATTTAGAAAATATCAGGGAAACTATGATTTTGGCTTCAAACAACTTCTTTACTTCTTTCTCAATCAAAGGCAATAGTAAAGAATTTATTCTTCTTAATTTCTGTTTGAAATGTTTATGATATTTTTGATTGGAATAACATGTTGAATTACACTGGTGTCATAAACTTTCAAATCATCATATCTCCAAGAAAAAACATCAGGGAACTATTTCATTAATTTGATATATTTCTCCTTGACTTCAAGGCTGAGGGTTCTAGATATCTTAATGATCTTTGGATCCTCTGGAGTCCCAATATTGCAATCTTCCACATCCCCTTCATTCATTGTAATCTTTGGACTTCTGGCCACATCATTATTATCAAAGAGTTTCTCCAATGGGACCAGACCCTTGGGAATGATGTTGCTCTTTAGCTGAACTATATCTCTGCCTGCAATATGATTTTCAAAATACCCATCCTTTGTGAANTTCTCCAATGGGACCAGACCCTTGGGAATGATGTTTCTCTTTAGCTGAACTATATCTCTGCCTGCAATATGATTTTCAAAATACCCATCCTTTGTGAAAGCAGTTGCATCTACCTCATCATCATAGTTTTCTTCATCGATGTTCAAATTCTCGAATTCATTCTCCATCTTGAGGAAGCTTTCTATCTGTTTGTCATCTTCAAAAACCTACCAGTAATTAATATTATCTGGTACTGTTGGCCTGTACTTGACCTCAACCTTGTATTTTTTGTCAAGGAAGATTGGAACTTTTAAAACCACTGCTGAAGTAGCCAAGGCATCAACAATCTGATTATGTTCTCTTGGAATTGTTGAAAGATTATATTCTGGAAATTTCTCAAGGAGGTATAGTACTAAGTTCCTATAAGCCCTCAGTCTGGGATATTTTGCTTGGTATATTCCTTTGATTTGATTGATAATTAGCTAAGAGTCTCCATGGACAACAATTATTTTGGCACCCAATTCTTTCAAAACCTTCAACCCCAATATTAATGCTTCATATTCTACCATGTTATTTGTGCACTCAAAAACAAGTTTATAAGCACACAATTTTGAATCTCCTTTGGGGTGATTGATCCAAACGCATCCCCTGCTCCCTCTCTGTAGGCAGCTCCATCAAAAATCATCTTCCATATCTGATCTTCTACATTGTCCTGCTGCTCTGAAAACTCCTCAACCTACTGATCAACTTTCTCTTTGTCGGCCACATCAATTTATGTTTCTTTCTCTTCAAAAAACAGGTAATTGAAGAAAATGGAAGATCCCAACTCAGTTTCCACGGAGTAGATGGGATGATTACTCGGCTGTGATTTGTTGTTGACCATGTATTTGAGAAAAACCTCTCTGTACAACCTTCTGTCTTGACCAAAGACAGGGATAGTGGCGTATGACATGTTCATCTAGATATTTCCCTTTAACTTTGCGGCCCAAGACCTTGATAATAGCATGCCAAACTTGGGGAGAATATCAGCAACCACTACATCCATAACCATGTTTTTTGCTGGGATAGGTGCTAAAGATACCACCAGATCTTTAATAAGACTGAGGCACTTCAGCTTCCTGGAATCAAATGAGAACATGTCTTTGTAAGGCCTTGTGATGTCCAGGCCCAGTTGGTCCATGACTACCTTGGGAATTAGGTTATGAGATGATCCCGAATCCAACATGGAATTGTGCACAGTCATATCATGGATTTTCAGGCCGACATAGAAAGGGGGGACTTCTTCATTATCATTGTTTTCTTCTACTCTTGGTCTGAATAAGATGGAAGGATGATCATCTTGTATGTTTAGGGTATCAAAAGCTTGTTCCATATTAAGAATCTTGATGATTTGATTTCTATATTCAATGTTCCTAATTAATTCATTGAATGGTACAAAAATTTTGATCTTGTCCATCTCACTTTCAAAATTAAAGGAGGATGAGGTTTTCTCCACCTCTTTGATGACTGTTTCTTTTATCAGCTCTAATATTTTCTTCTTGGGCTCTTCTTTCTATTTTCCTTTGTCCACAGTACCCTTTGCAACAGAATCCCTTGCAGCAGAATCCTTTGCAACAACATCCTTTACAGCAGAATCTTTTTTGGGCTAACTTGAAGAAGGTATGTTACTCTAAGATTCTTTGGTGGGGTTTCCTTTTGGAGGATTTCCTTTTGAGGGATTTCCCTTTTGGAGGCTTTCAAGAACTCTCTGATTTTGAAGATTGTATTGTCTCTGGAATTGCATGATGGCATCCTGCAATCCCGCTTGGTAATCTTCCCTTTCTATCGACAACCTTTCCTCCTCATCTTGCAAAAATATATCACTTTCATCCATCAACTGGTCATGTTCTTCTTTAGTCAAAAACACCTTTGTTTCTTTATCATCACAACAATTCATATTGTCTTCAAAATATCCATCATAATTCTCATTTACATAATTATTTTGAAAATGAGGCCTGATTTGTTTACCCCCTGATTTCCTTAGTTTCCCTGATTTACTTGATTTCCTTGATTCCCTTGGTTTCTCTGATCTATTTGATTTTCCTGATTCCCCTGATTTCTTTTCTCTCTTTGTATGATTTGTGGGATTCTGTTTAACAACACAGGTATTCCAACAGAGGATGAACACCTTCAGTAACCACTCACATAACCAGATCAAAGATCAACACGTCGATGTTTTCACGTGGTAAAACCCCTACGGGGAAACATCCACGGCCCCAGCCAACACGGCCACTTGGAGCAGTTTATTAATGCAAAAAAAAAGATTACAGAGATATTTTACAAGAGAGTTTCTCACAATCAATCATCGGCAAATGACCCTCCATGCTCTTTAAATAGAGATCATGGACCAATCGGGTGTTAAGACACGGATCAATGGTCGTTAAGATCGAGGAGAGTATGAACCATCGGATCACTCTATGTCGGGAACATATCGTGACCTTCGGATTTCCTAACTACAAATGCATACTAATGCATACTAAAGAAACACACTAGAAAACACACTTTTACCTAACGACACAATAAACCAAGTAGATCTTACTAACTCCTAAGTGTCTAAATATCCTAACATCCCTCCTTAAGAACAACTTGGGATAGAATTGAAGGATTTACAATAGTGACACAATAGGAGAAGGAAGGAGGCATTAGAGCCTATCCCCCCTTAATGACAACTTCTTTAACTCCTAACATAGATCGAAGTTTGGAAAACTTCGCTTCTATAAGAGACTTTGTGAAAATGTCTGCAACTTGATCTTCTATAGGGAAAAAGAGTACTTCAATAACTTGATCATGAATGAAATTTTTGATGAAGTGCATGTGTATCTCGATGTGTTTTCTATGTTGATGTTGAACTGGGTTTTTGGCGAGCTTGATGACACTCTGATTGTCACACCAAAGCCTGGTCGGATGTTGGTGTTGGAATCCAAACTCTGAAAGGATCTTTCGAAGCCACGGGGCTTCCTGACTTGCATTTACTGTTGCTCGGTACTATGCTTCTGCTAAAGAAAGTGCAATATCTTGTTGTTTCTTACAGGCCCAAGTGATAGGTCATGAACCAAGGATGAAAACATAACCTGCAATAGACTTTTGATCATCAGGGTCGTCAACCCAATCTGAATTAGTGAAACCAACCAATAAAGGAGTCCCCTCTGAACTGTAATGTATCCCGAATTAAATTGTACCACGAACATAGTGAAGTATCATTTTAGGTGCTTTCCAATGGCTTTCATGGGGTGTTTTTATATATCAGGCAACAAGACCAACAGCAAAGGAAATATCGGGACGGGTATGAGTCAAGTATAAGAGGCTACCAACTAACTGATGGTACAGGGTGGCATCAACTTTAGGCTAAGTACAGGTGGCAGAAAGCTTGACTCCAGACTGGAAGGGAGAAGCGGTTGGTTTACAATCGTCCATGTGAAAGAGATGAAAAAGGTCACAAGCATACTTAGACTGGGAAAGAAAAATTCCTTCATCGATTTGCAAAACTTGGAGGCCAAGGAAATAGTGCAAAAAGCCTAAGTCTGTCATTTCAAATTTCTTCTTAAGGTTGGTTTTCACATGGTTTAAAAGTTGTGAGTCACTACCAGTAAGGATAAGGTCATCAACATAAAGGACAAGGATTATGAGATGGCTTCCTACTTTCTTGGTATATACATTAGGATCAGAATGGCATCTAGAGAATCTAGTGGCAATAAGAAAGCTATCCATTTTGGCATACCAAGATTGGGGAGCTTTCTTGAGACCATAAAGAGATTTCTTGAGGCGACAAACAAGGCTAGAGTCATTCTGGACATAGCCATGAGGTTGTTCCATGTAGATTTCTTCTTGCAAATCTTTGTGCAAGAAGGCGGATTTAACATCCATCTGATGGACCACCCATTTATGTGAGACAGCAAGGGCAAAAACAAGGCGGATGGAATTAATTTTTGCTACAGGGGAAAAGGTTTCATTATAGTCAATTCCTTCAACTTGGGAAAAACTGACCAAGCCTTATGTCTTTCAACACTTCCATCTGATGCATACTTAGTTCTGTAGACCCATTTTCATCTAACAAGTTTTATTCCTTTTGGAAGAGGTACAAGATCCCAAGTATTGTTTGCCATTAAAGAACGATACTCTTCATTCATTGTTGTATCCCAATCTAGATGACCTAAAGCTTCTGCAAATGTCTTTGAATCATGAGTTTCTGAAACTTAAGCCAAAAGAGAGGAGGCTCGCTGGAACTCTAAACGTGTCTGACGTTGATCTGAAGGATCACCAACAAGATCACAAGATGTTTCTTGTGTTGACGGACCCATCTAGGAAGCAGTGGAGCTGATGTTGGTTCAGGTTCAAATGACTCATCTGGAGGAGGGTGAGCAGGCGGAGGTGGATTTTCATCCTCATTGTCATCATCTGAAGAAGAAACCAGATCATAAGAAGGCACAAACGACAAAGATGGCCCGCGGGTCGAAGAAGGCACAATCGTTGAATTAGGCTTGCAGGCCAAGAGATTTTCATCAAATTTAACATCTCTTCTAATAATAATTTCATTACAATGTGATTGAAGAAGTCTATAACCTTTGACATCTTCAGAATAACCAACAAATATACACTTCTCACCTTTAGGCTGCAATGTTTTCCTTTTCTCATCAGGAATGTGAGCCCATGCTATACTGCCAAATACACGGAAGTGACTTACATCTGGTTTAATTTTAGTCCAAGCTTTTTCCGGTGTTATATTTTTAAGAGCCTTTGTGGGAGTGTGATTTACTATGTAATTTGCACAGTTGATGGCTTCCACCCAATACTTTAGACTTGATCCCTTAGATTGGATCATACAATTAGCCATTTCTTTTAATGCGTGGTTCTTTCTCTCAGCAACACCATTTTGTTGTGGTGTATATGGAACAGTGTGTTGCATTTGGATTACCTGTGTAGTGCAATAGCTTGTAAAATTATTGTTCACATATTTGGCTTCATTATCTATTCTTAACCTTTGAATTTGATGTCCAGATTGCTTTTCTACAAGGGCCTTGTAGGCCAAAAACTTGTCAAAAACTTCACTATTGAGTTTTAAGAAGTAAACCCAAGTACGTCTGGAAAAGTCAGCAATGAAAGTTAAGAAATACTTGCACCCAGAAAAATAAGGAGAATAAAGTGGACTACACAAATCACTGTGAACAAGTTGTAAAGGACCCGAGGCGTGCCAAGAGGCACGTTTGTCAAAACTATCCCAATTATGTTTGTCGAGAACACAACCGGCACAAACACCATCTCTACATGAAACAAGAGGAAGACCAGTCACCATCTGTTGATTACATAGTTGTTGCAATGAGCAATAGTTTAGATGACCAAACCGCTCATGCCAAAGTTTGCTCAATTCATCACTATGAGCAACAAAAACTGATGAAAATTTTGATGACCCAAAGTTGTCAAACTTGTACAACCTGGTAATATCATCAGAGATTCCAGTTGCAAGAACATGCTTAAGATTTTTTAGATCCTTGATTGCAACTTGGTGAGGTGAAAATGCGACGGTTTTACCTTCACTTGAATGAGTGATTTGATATACTGATAGAAGGTTACAAGAAAGACTTGGAACACATAATACATCATTGAAATGACCATTATCTACTTGAACTGTTCCAAATCCTACAACACTAAGAGATCTATCATCACCAACAAATATTTTCTTGGTGTTACATTCATTTAGAGCAGAAAATATGGCTTTATCCTTAGCCATATGATAAGATGCTCCCTCATCAATAAGCCACTCATTAGAAGAAGAAGTAGTAGTAGAATTTGAATTGAAGGAGAAACCAAAAGCAGAAAGTGCATGTCTGTGAGAAGAAGAAGTAGAATCAATACTGATGKTGTGCTTCTTCATCACTGCTTCTAAAGTTTCCATCTTCTTGAAACATTTGGACTCATAATGACCATATTTATCACAAAAGTTGCAATATCTGTTAGTATTCTTACTTTTATATTTTTCTCCTTTGTCACCAGTAGGAGCTGAAGTTGTCTGAGTAGGTTTGGGACCCTTATGTTGTTTGTTGTTGTAGCGAGGATGTTGCTTCTTGGGATACTTGGGTTTATCTTTCTATTGGGAAACTAAGGCTTTGTTGGAGGTACTTGCACTGTTGATCACTCCAAATTGTACAAGCTTATCTTCCTCTCGAATTAAAGAAGAACAAAAGGACTCAAGAGTGAGTTTTTCATAAGCTTCTTCCCCTATAGCCTCTCTCATGGCATAAAAGGTAGATACAAACACAAAATATGCACTACCTAGCTTAGAAAGAATAAGATAGATGCAATGCTCTTCCTCCATCTTTATCTTACATTCTTCACATAAAATTCTGAGTGTTTTAAACCTAGATAGATAGTCTCCAAGGCAAGAAAAATCATTTGGACTCAAGGTCAGTATTTGATTTTCTAACTGTTGTGCTCGAATAATATTGAGTTTACCAAACACAGATTTCAATCGTGTTCCAAGCTTCTTTGGGGTCATCAATATCTTGAAGGTGGTACCTTAAATCAGGAGAGATGGAAATTCTGATTAGTCCATGTGTTTTTTCATTCCTATTATCCCACTTGGCTTTCTTATCAGCATCAGTGGGTGCTTTTTCCTTTCCCAAGGTAATCTGGTACAAGCCTTTACTTCTTAATAAATCTTCCATATGATATTTCCATTGGAAGTAGTTGTTGGTAAGCAAGACAGTACTTGTAGAAACCATATTAAATATGCAGATAATGTGGATTTAAATACTGAAACTGATGATCTAGATGGAAATAGCTCGAAAAGTTATGCAGTTTTAAAAAAAACAGCACTTAAAATGGACTTCCGATGTTAGAGTTATGCCCTTTTTAAAAAAGGCACAATCAGTAACCAAATGACCACGTGATTGTGTAAGTTGCTTTATGAAGTGACCCACTTTTATAAAAAGAAGTGGGGATCAATTTTACAATGAAGTTACTTTATAACAGAAAAGTTGCATGCAAATAAATAACTCTAAAATAAAATATTAAATCTACTTATAGTGATTCACTTTTATACTTGAAGTGAAATACACTTTACAATTTTAGCGTGAACTTTTTCAAAAAATGTAACAAAAGAGAGACTTGAACTCAAGACCTCTTACTTAATAAGGAAACTTTTAACCAAATGATCTAGCAAAACATATTGTAATGTTCAAAAGGAGGATTGGAGGTGTTGTTGTTGTTGTTGTTGTTGAAGATGGCCTTGGAGATTCTTTTCACCCAAGAAAAAAATTTCGTTTCTCGATGACAACAAGGGTTATATCTCGGTTCGCTTACCTGGAAGATGCACTTTTTCCTATCTATTTATGATTTTCCGAGATCACACGGGGCATGAGGAAAAGCGCATACGCAGATCTAAAAGAGTAGCAACCCAGAAATAAATAAAACAAAATAGAAATAAAACCAAAATACTACTCTGCAAAAATATAAAAAAATGCGTATTCAAGCTTTATACCTCTGGATCTGACTGTAATGGTCGTATCTTGGGCAAACGGAAACCTTTTCGAGTGAAACGAAAACTATTCCTTACTGAAACGAGCACTCTGGATGCAATGGAATAGTCCTCTCATCCCAAAAATGTACGAAAATGACAGAAAGTGGAGATGATGCAACTCGGCTTCACGATCTCGATCTACAACAGGAGCGGGTCTTCAAATAGGCTCTGATACCATGTTCGACAACACAGGTATTCCAACAGAGGATGAACACCTTCAGTAACCACTCACATAACCGGATCAAATATCAACACACCCATGTTTTCATGTGGTAAAACCCCTACGGGGAAACATCCATGGTCCTAGCCAACGCAGCCACTTGGAGCAGTTTATTAATGCAAAGAAAAAGATTACAGAGATATTTTACAAGAGAGTTTCTCACAATCGATCATCGGAAAATGAACCTCCATGCTCTTTAAATAGAGATCATGGACCAATCGGGTGTTAAGCCATGGATCAATGGCTGTTAAGATCGAGGAGAGTATGAACCGTCATATCACTCTATGTCGGGAACATATTGTGACTGTCGGATTTCCTAACTACAAATGCATATTAATGCATACTAAAGAAACACACTAGAAAAAACACTTTTACCTAACGACACAATAGACCAAGTAGATCTTACTAACTCCTAAGTGTCTAAATATCCTAACAGATTTCTGGTCTCCTCAGATTTTTGGGTGGATCACCAGCATGTTCTCTAGGGTTAGGCCTATTACCCAATGCCATTCTTTCCATCATCCTCTCCATGGTTCTCATCATCGTTTCAAACCTTTCTTCTGATATTTGTGAGGTTGAAGGTTGTGCCTTCTCTTGAGTGTTTTTCATGTCCATGCCAGAGTTAGCTTTTATCTTTCCCGAAGCCATCAGATTCACTTCTACTTCTATGGCATCAATCATCATATCATCTAATCTAGCAGAACTTCATTCTCTTAATAACAAAGCAAAATCACTTTCAAAAGAATCAACATATCTAAGTTGAGTGGCTTTGGGAGGGGTTTAACCTCAGCAAGAATCGAATTATAGACCTTCGAGAATCTGGCTGAGAACTCCTGCACTGTTTCGTCGGGGTGATATTTTCATGTTGTTATACTGGGTCAACAACTGAAGGGGATTTTTCTTGTCCCCCCATTTTGCAAGGAAGTTGGTTTCAAAGGCCTCAAAGTCTACGATACTAGCTATTGGAATGGCTATGAACCACTTCCTTGGTTATCCTACCAGACTTTGTGTAAACAATCTCAATTTTACATCTTCAAAGTCTACTTCTTCTAAGCCCATGAAATCATTAAACCAATCTAGGTGTTTCTGGGATGATATGCTACCTTCATCATCATATAGTTTGATCCTTAGGTTATACTCCTGAGGCAGATCATGTAGTTGGGAAAGCAGTACGAGAGGAGAAAATCTAGCTGCCATGGATGCTATGAGGGGTCGGAGTGGTTGTTGGTTCTGAGCGGGGATCACTATAGGCTTTCCAGATGCAGCCAAAACAAAATCTTGGAATCTCTTTTCGTCAAAGATGGTCTCACTTAAACAAGATTCGAATTTAGTTCTGAACAGAGCTTGTTCAAATTTCACGTCAAACTCAAGGTCTTCATTGCTTGTCACTCCGTCCTTGGGTAAGGATAGAAATCGGTCTAGATTCAACACTAGGGTTACTAGATTTTATTTTCTTTTATGTACAATCTTTTCAGGATCAGACACAGGGATTGCAGCTTATGGGTCTCGGTTGCTTCTGGTGTGAATTCTCTTGGGAGCCAGGATTTCTAGCTCACACTATTTGGTGCAACTGTTCTCTTGGTAACAGAATCGCCAAGGAAAAAATAGTTTCATCCAATAAGGTATTTGATCCACTGTTACCCTCAAGGATCAAAACTAAAGATTTGAGTCATTTTGCCAGGGAAGATTTTTCAATTTTGTCCCCGACAATGACGCCAGAATGTTAGCACTCTGTAAATTTCGTCTGGCTGATAGACCAACGACAGAGGTAATTGTTTCAACCTACTTTAGAGATGGGCACTAGCGTACTCAACTTAGAGAGGGCTCTCTCATGTCACTTGATATTTCTTTAGCAATCGGTGGCTAGATTTGGTTTGTTTTGGGGGTTTTTTATGAATTTTCTAGCTAGGAAGGGGAGGAACACTCAAGGCTATGGAGTCGAAATTCTAAAAGTGAATGAAAACAATGACTAGCCGGTATAAATTTCCATAGGATAAAGGCTAAATGAGGCAATGAATCTAAGTCGTAAATTGTATTTAAGCAAGGTGTAAGAGGAAGGAGAAAACAAATAACTGCATCAGATCATTATTGAAATGAATTCTAAATTAGCTAAGAAGAAATTACACAGTTTAAATTGCTTATGCCAAGAGCATCGTTAGATGAATTCCAGGCCTTTAACTCTCCAATTTGAACAGAAGAAAGTATGAATGGAATGAAAGAACACGGGAAATACATACAATGAAAGGAGACAAAACTCATATCACCACCATTAGAATCTTTTCATAGATACTTCAAAATCTTCTGCATATGTATTCAATTCAGCTCCAGAAAATTACAATTAAGTTCAAAAACAACAAAAAGGTGCCCTTGCACTTCTACCAACATTAATTCATTCAGAATTTCTAATACTTATACAATTTGATTACAATGGATGAAACTGAAATGTTTCAGCTTCTAAAACCAACTATAATAATTTCAACTAACAGTCTCGGCATATGAACTGATTTACAATGATTAAACAAAAATGTTTCATAAACTAACGGTTGATTCCTTCGAGTGCTCGCTTTTTGTCCTCGCCATCTGTCTTTCTCTGATCTTCTGTCGAGCTCTCCAATCAGGTGACACCTGGAGGCTATTTGCTGGTCCCTGGAACACTGTACTTTGTCTTGCCCAGTTGCACGATCTCCTTCCACTATAAGTCAGAAGGAATCTCGTAATCCATCATTTCTTTTATCAGGATCTACAGATCGATATAAGTAGCATAAGTCATAGTCGGTAGCCCGATCTTTACTGTCTTAAACTGATTTAAAATCTCAAAGTCTACGGTCGAAAATTCCATCAGATTTGGTCCCTTCAGGTTCTCTTCCCGGTCTTCAAACTTGGAATGATCCATTATGCACTGGGCGAGGAGAGAATTTATTCTTCTTGATCGTATAATTTCCCTTTGCCATCCTAAAATGGTGGGAGGCCTTTGATAAACAATTGTTCAAACAGATCCTTGAATTCTTGTATACTTTGTTCCATCTGTACGGCTTTGGTTTGAACTAACTTGAGTAATTTGTGCTTAGCAATGATCCTCCTGGCCCAAATGATCAGTGTAGTTATGTCCTTGACCCAAATGGTCTGAAGTTCAACAGTGGGAATGGAATTTATAAAATTTATAGCGTTCTGGGCCCATTCTAAGGGTTTTTTCACCAGTGTCTCATTAACAACAGTACACCTGCTTCAGGCAGTGATAGCCTTGTTGTCTTTTTCATTTATAAATTTCAAGTACACCCTGAACTTAGCATCTTCAGCAGCAATAGCATCCTAGATTACATGTTTAGCTCCTTGCAGAAGTACTTTACCTTTCAATCTCGTCTTCAACTTGTTTACCCTTTCTTGCAAATCTAGATTTTCCTTTTGGAATTGGGCCATCTTTTCATCCTTCATTTTCATCTCTTGCTGCATATTTTCTATGACCCCTTTAAGGCTCTTGATTTCTCATGTCTTCAAGCTTACTTGGGACATAGCTTGGATGATATATTCAGTGTTTGAATCAGCTCTTTTTGTACCAGGTACAACTGGAGCTATGTTCGATACTTCTACCTGTCCTCATGACCAATTCTCTTTTTCCTTTTCCAGCTGCAACACTTTGGTTTTGTAATTTAGTGCTTCCTGTCTAAATGTCTCTTTTTCTTGTTCTAGAGAAGTCAACTCTGTTGTCTGTGGATGCTCTGTGGCAGACATCTTTAACTTATTTTTCATGATTTGAATCAATTTGTCTTTCTCATCTAAGGAAGCTTTTACTCCTTGAGGGCCTTCAGATTCCAATCTTTTGACTTGAGTTTTTCAGGCTCTACTGGATGTTTTTTCTTGTCTCAATTGTCCTTCCAACTTGAGTGTATGAGTTGTCAGCCTTGCAACCCTCAAACTTGGACTTAGGTAGTCTGAATACAACATCTCACTAGTGTTTCTATGAAATTTTACCTTATCTGGGGCACTGATATTTTCATAATGCAGCTTAATTTCTTATACTTTATCCTCATCTGCTACCGCTATGTTGAGTGTCATTCTTTCTACATCCTTGACTGAGAACAGGGAAGACTTAAACTGAGAAATCATTTCTACTTCGGGTATCAAATCTCTTATTTCACTCATGGCCAAGCTCCCTTTCACAACACACTGATTTGTTAAATCTTCTTTGGACTGGTAGACTGCTTTGGGTGTCTTATTAAAGACATGTTTCTTGTTGTTGAAAGCCCTTGAACTGCTTTCACCCTGTGGCATGCTTTATGTACTAGCCCCTTAGTTTTTGGTCCCACTCTCTACCATGTYCATATTCACTTGCTTGTTAGGTTCTTCTTCCTCTAGGTTTACTATCTGTGGATACTGTGTGATTTTCATTTTCTTGAGAACATTTTGCTGTCCACTGGTGCCCGGGGCCTCTGAACTGCTCCTTTTGTTATAAACACTCATCTTGGGAGCTTTAATAATCATCCTTGGAGGAGTTTTATCTACCTGTGTTTGTTGCGGGGATGACTCTATTTGTTGTGTCTGATCAGTCTGCAAAATGAATTCCATATCTGCACAGGTTTCTAGATTTGCCAGTTTATCAAAACCTTCAACGTACTCATGTTCATAAGGGCCTTGTTTACTCGTTTGTCTTCTTTTAGATATGACCTGGTGTGGATCATACTTTCTCCCTTGTAACTGTGTGAATCCAAACTCCTTGATCTTGGCCTGGATCTGAGGAAAACATGATCTAGTCTTTACCACAAAGGGTCCTATTATGAAAGGAAACTTTAAGTTAGATGCTTCGTGCATTTTCAGAAAATGTTTTGTTTCTGAGATAATTCTTTGTCTGATGAACACCAGGGCAAAGACTCTGGCAGTCAAGAAAACAGGTAAAAGGTAAGGTCCCCATTGATAGCCATATACCCAAAATACAGTAGAGTGCATGAACAACACCCAATCTCCTACCCTATTCTCTGGATTGGGATGCAAATAAATTTTAATTTCTTCCAAAACCCTTGGTAGGCTGGTGTTGAAGATTAAGCTATAAACTATGGACATGATCTTATTTATAAAAATGAGCATTGTGATCGTTTTGCATTCAGTCGAGATGAATGCAGCTTTAGGAAACTCTGTCTTATTTGTCTCCAGGAACATTCTCAACAAGTGTGTATAATATCTGAAGTGCCTTAGTGATTGGAAATTCACTAGTTGCTTGTGCACATTATTAGCGATGAACTCTTCGAAACTGATATGGACTAACTGACTGGACTTTGACTGAAAAAAGGTCAACATAAAACCCAACATGACCTACAAACTTGTCGTTATCTAAACCTAAAATATGACTTAGTATGGAACAGGCCCACTAGACCTCAATAACCATGATGCTCACATTATAGGCAACGACAGACTCTCAGAATGATGTTCGGGTTTTACAATGGTCTACAAAAATAGGGTTTTGACCTTGAGGGGACATTCTTTGTAGACTGTAATTAGTTTCGCTTCCTCGAAGGGCTCTGACGTTGCGGGGGAATATTTTGGTGTACCGAGGGCAAGTCGAATTGACGGGATATCTATGTTGAAATAATGTAACTGCGAAGAGCATTCTTATTATTATTGTTATTTTATTATTAGGATTAATCCCCATTGTGGATTAATCATGTCGGTAATTGTATAACGACCAAATCCCCTTTTGCGGATTGGTCATCGAACAATTATAAAGGGTAGAATAAGAAGTCGGCCCCNAACTCACTTGCTCATTATCTTATGAGGCAAGCTGCAATTACCAGTTGGAGAGAGGAGAAGAAGAGTGTCGCATCTCTTGGGGAGGACTATCTGTATTGGTTTGAATTATCTCTTGAACATTGTATAAGCTATTTATGATAAGGAAGCTTTTGATGGGTTTTCTTCCCCTAGAGGGTTTCCCAGGATAAATGTTGTGTCTCTTGTGAATGTGTATTTCTCAGTGATCTTGTTCTTATGATGCTCTTATCTATTGAAATGCAAAGAACTATAATAATGGCATAAACATTAACAATCTGCTCTGCACGGGACTTTTGACCCTAATTTATTCAAAATGACCTTTTCTTCCTGTGAGTATTGTTCTGCACACCAGCTTATGAATTCTGGGAAAGGGAATGCGACTTCAATGGCATAAGGGAATATGGAGGCTTGGACCGCTTCGAGGAAGGGTATTTGTCTTCCTACATTATCTAACAGATTAGATCTGGATACGAAAATGGGTGAGACGGTGATTTCTGTGTCAAATATATCAAAGTCCCTGTCAATTAGGGCTTCTTCTTTAGAGGCGAGATATTGTTTTGTTACAAATAAAATGACAGGATTCATGGCCATGATGAAAATACCTGTGAGTGGAGAATGCGTGATTCTGGTTCACCGTTGATCTTAAGTTCAAACGAATTGTTTACGCCAACTTTCAAACGTTCAAATGATTTGAAATATCATAAAATAATGACCGGGGCCCTCCTTTTATATGCGTTTTTCGATATCGGAGGCAAGACAAAGAAGTTTTGGGTAGACCTCTTTTCGCCCCAATATGCCCTTAGTGGTTCCACGTGTCTGCAAGCTAAAACCATGGTATTTATATCGGCCCTCTCTTGAGTGATTAACCCTCGTGCTAGTTCTTCACCCGATATGTTTTCTGACCGTCGATCTATGATGCTTGATATCTGTGACTCGCCAGACCCCATCAACTTTCGCACCTTCAGTATATTTATCCCTCTCTCCGCTAAGTGTAACCCTATCCTCCAAACTCTCACGTCTCCCCACCAATTTATCCCCTCACTAAACCCCGAGACTTGGATTCCATTTAAAAAATAAATTACGGTGATAACACATTCTTTCCAATTACCCCCCGTATCTATTTATCATTCTAGCTAATTTCCCCCCTTTACATTTATTTAAAGGTTCTAACCTTCGCTCTTATTTTCAATGACCTTTTACCTACCTTTTCTCACTGTAATTCTTACAACTCCTTTATTTCACTATTTTCTTCTAATGCCCATCCCTAATCTAATTAAATCAGTTCCCCCTCTTTGCATTTATTTAACTTAATGACTAATTCAAATTTTTATCCCTCATTTTTATTATTCCTCTCATTTAATTCCTACCTTAATTTTTGCAACGCCTTTACATTATTTTATTTTCTAAATCTTTCTAATATCCTCCCAGTTTCCCCCCTTCCAGACTTTTCCCTGAGAAGTTTATATTTTCAATATATATATATATATATATATCCTGATCTATTGTGCCCCCTTGGGGTTAGGTTCGTTATTCATAGGGCCGATGGTTTACCCCGTTTACCATCCACGAGGTGGGGAAGTACTCAAGGGTTTCCCGTGATAAATTCCGATGAAATAAAATATATTACCTATATTAATTTCTCTCCTTAGTTTATTTAATCCTCTCATTATATTACCCTAACTTAACCTTTGGATTCATTTAACTTTCTCATCACATTTAATTAATTAATACACTTCTCCCAATCTCAACGATCATCTCCCATTATTTAATTTACTTATCTCTTTCCCTCAATGGTAATTTGCTCTCCCAATTTATAAATATGAAGCTTAGCACTCTTTTCTACCATTAATTATTTTATGTCCCTGATGATGGGTGGAGTGTCCACTCTAAATGTTGGATGTTTTGAAACCTATTACATAATTTACATCCAGAAAAATTATCCGGAAGCATGACTAATTGTGGAAATCTACATAAGCAAATATACCCCAAGAATAATAGGAACATGCAATAGAGAGAAGAAATATAATATTGATAGCACCATTAAGAAAGATTTGTTCACTTTCCTTGTCGAGGGGGAAACCTCCAAAATGAGCATAGATCTCTTACAATAATACTCAAGACAAATTTTCTCATACATCCTACTCTTATTTATACTACTTCTATCTTCTAAAGAACATTCTAGAGGAAGATCTTTCTAGATGCAAAAGCTTCTATTAGGTCTTCTTACATTGACTTGTTCATCTTTATTTAATAGGCCTTATTAACTAATGTCAACATTTATTACATGGAAAATATATCATGCTAACTAATAACCAACTAAGAGGGGTTAGGGTTGAATCCTAACATGCCCTCCCCCTTCAAAATAAACCTTTTCCTCAAGGTTGAAGATGTGGAAATGGTTGTAGTATGGTAGTTGGTTCTCAAGTCACATCTTCTGGAGATGTGCCCTTCCACTTGATTAACACTTCTTTAATAGTTCAGCCACACAAGTGACACTAACGAAAGTTGAGGACAGATTTAGGTTGCAACTAAATGGATCCTTCTTCATCTAATTTAGGCATGATGGTTTCAACCCTACAATTATTATCCACCACTTTCTTCAAACATGAAACATGGAACATCGGATGTGTTTTGGAGGCAACTGGAAGTGCCATTTTATAGGCAATTCTACCAATATGTTTGATAATATGATAGGAGCCATAAAAATTTGATGCCAACTTGTAGTTTCCATGGGATTTGAGCGATGTTTGCTTGTAAGGTTGGAGTCTGAGAAACACATGATCAACTTCTTGGAAAACCCATTCGGAACACTACTAGTCAACTTGTTGCTTCATACGATTTTGAGCCATGTGGAGGTTATCCTTCATAGCTACAAGTGTAGTTTATCTTCCTTGTTGTAACTTATCAATATCCTGGACTTTTGATGTGCCTAGAAGATAGGAAGTGACTGTAGGTGGTTGTTGGCCATAAACTATTTCATATGGTGTCAATTTGGTTGATGTATGATAGGAAGTGTTGTACCACCATTCTACCAAGGGTAACCATTGCATGCACTAATGTTGTTTGTCCTAAGAAAAACAACACAAGTAGGTTTCCAAACATTTATTGACAACTTCTGTTTGGCCATCTGTTTGGGGGTGATAATGTATGCTCATGTTCAATTGTGTACCCCATAATGTAAACAATTCTTGCCAAAATGTGTTGGTGAAGGTCATGCCTTCCTAGAAAAAGGAACGACGAGCACAAGCATATGTCTTTTGGAATCTTAAGTGACCAACAAGAGAATATGAGTGAAACTCATTTAAGATCGTGATCTTGAGTGCTAAAGTAGAAGACATAACCAATCGATCCTTATACCAAAGGATATTGTCTTTCCAAGTGTAGATGGGGTGAGGGTTAGGGTGCTCCTGAAGTCGTTGAATTACCTATGATATAGTTCGATGGGTTAGCCACTCTTGTCTAAATTCCTCAATCCAATTAGGAAATGGTGATGATAAGGAAAAGAGGGAACCTTCATCCTCATTTTGTCTTGACAACACATCGACCACTACATTGTCTTTGCCTTTTTTATATATGATCTCATAATCATAGCCCAACATTTTGGTCAACCACGTGTTCTGTTTCAGGGAGGATAATCTCTTCTCTAAGAAATACTCCAAACTACGGTGATTTGTTTTGATATGAAAACAACATTCCAATAGATATGGTCACCAAGTGTGCACAATATGGATAATGGCCATCATTTCCTTTTCATATGTAGATTTTCCCAAATTATGACCACTCAAAGCTTGGATAGTGAAAGAAAGAGGTCTAACTTCTTGTGTTAGAACTACGCCAATACCAGTGTCGAAAGCATTAGATTCCACAACAAAAATTGTGTTGAAATCAAAGGCTGCTAAGACTGTGGTAATGCACATGGCCTACTTTAAATATTTGAAGGCATGCTCTGTTGCAGGTGTCCAATGAAATGCATTATTCTTGATAAGGTTTGTCAATGTCTTGGCAATTTTTCCATAATGGTGAACAAATTTCCGGTAATATCATGTGAGGCCTAGGAAACCACGAAGGAGTTTCAAGGTTGTGGGTCTCCACCAATCCTGCATGGATTGAATCTTTTTGGGGTCCACTCTTACCCCCTCACAGCCCACAATGTGTCCCAAGTATTCAACCTCGCTCGCCCCAAAATAACACTTGGTATTTTTGACAAAAAAATGATTGTCCTGTAACCGTTGGAGTACTTTGTCCATGTGTTGTAGATGACCATTCCAAGTGCAGTTGTAAATGAGGATGTCGTCAAAGAAAACCAAAAAAAAATTCCAATGCGAGGGATTCAAGAGTTTATTGATGAGACTTTGGAAGGTATATGGAGCATTACAAAGTCCAAAAGGAATTACCATGAATTCATAATGTCATTCATGAGTTCTAAACGTGATCTTTAGAATATATTCTTCATTCATCAGAATTTGGTGATAGCCTAAGCAAAGATCTAATTTTTTGAAGAAATAGGCACCCTGGAGTTCATCCAACATATCATCAATGACAAGAATGGGAAACTTATCCTTAATAGTCAATTTATTAAGAGCGTGAAAATCTATAAACATGCACCAAGAACCTTCTTTTTTTAAGATCATCACAACAAGGGATGAATAAGGGTTGGTACTTAGGCGAATTACACTAGCCTCCAATAATTCCTACACAATTTTTTTAATTTCATTTTTTTAGAAATTGGATACCAGTAGGGGCATACATTGGGGGGATGACTACCTAGAAGGAGAGGGATGTTGTGATCATTTTCACCCTGGGAAGGGGGTAAGTCTGTGGGTGTCTCAAAGACCCTATGGTGCTTTTCCAAAACCAGTTGCAGATCATGATGTACTATTGGGAATGATTGATATTGTACCCAGATGACATTAAGTTGAGAAATCACACCATGGTGTCCTTTATTTAGGAGTTTCTCCATCCGGTGAGAAATTATAATTTATGGGGAGCCAACTTGCAGGCCTTGGAGTGTATAATTGTGAGCATATTGAGTGAAGCTCATATATAACTCTTGATAATCCATGGTAATTTGTCCCAAGGTCCAAATCATTCAACACCTAAGATAATATCACAACCACCCATGGTAATGGAAAACATGTGAGTTTTCAGGTTATAATCACCCATTTAGTGTTTGAAATTGTCACAATGGCCCCCACATTTCATTGTACCACCATTAGCTATGAGAATTTGAAAATTACAAATTGGTCTAACAAATAAATTGACATCCTAAACGACCTTGGGATGAATAAAATTATGGGTGCTACCTTTATCGATCAACACCACTACCTTCCTATGTTTGATGTAGCCCTTGATTTTTAATGCATGTGGAGCAGAAATACCCACTAGGGCATGGAGAGATATGGTAGGTTCCTCTGGTTCCACAGGAAGTGTGATTGTATCTGGGATGGGGAGAGTTGGATGTGTTTCCTCGGAGTCGAGGGCCTCATATGACAGTTTTTCTTCGGAGGAGGTGGGAGCTAACCCATCAATATGAAAGAACTTTTGTTCACAAAATTTATGGCATGGTCAATAATTTTCATCACATGAATATAAAAGTCATTTATTTCGACGTTCAACCATTTATGCTAGAGATACCTTTTGGACCTTCAAAGTTTGTGTTGGAGTAGCGGTAGTCGGGTAACAGGATGGTGCATGAAAACATGATCTTGAATGGTGTCCTTTAAGCCAATGAGGAAACATTCAAGACATAAATCATTAGATAATCCCTCTTTTCTGATAGCCAACTATTAAAATGAGGTGCTAAAGTCTACTACAGACCTTGTTTGTCTCATCTTGGTGAGCCATCCCGAAAAATGAGATTCCCTATCAAAACGAGCACAAACTGCTTTGGTGAAAATGGTCCAATTTGGTTGTCCTGGATATCATTTATTATGCCATTTCCACCATTACCAACATTCTTGATCTAAGTACAAAATCCCCACATGGAGTTTGGTCTCATCATCCCGAATATCATGTAGGGAAAAGTAGTGCTCCATTTGGAATACCCACTTGAACGGGTCTGATCCATCAAATGTATGCATCTCAACTTTGGGCACCTTATTCCAGGAACTTGGAGAACCCAAGGGGAGTCAAAAGATGAGTAATATCATAATGGGAAGAATGAGTAGCCTTAGAGTGGTACTCAGGGTGCTTACCCTTGTTGTCTGCCACAAAGTATTCGAACTATTGGGTGAGGGAGTTCAGGCTCTGAGTTAGCTAACCCATTTCCTTTGACATTTTGGTTACCTTAGTGTCCAACTCTTTTAGGTTTTGAGCATGGGTGGTAGGGGGTATTATGGAGGCTTAGGTAGAATGATACTGCAACGATCAACACAATATATTGAGTCTGTTGAGATAGGTGGAAAATAAGGGTGTCGAAAAGGGGGGCCAGGTCCATGGAAAAAATAGGCTTAAAAGTGATATGTACCACAACAATCAAGACAAAGAGATGAATCCAATGGGAGAGGTCCCAAATTAGGGTGTTGGGAAGGGGGGATCGAGTCCATGGAAAAATTAGGATTAAAAATGATAGTTATCAATACAATAAGGAAAAAGAGAGGAATCCAATGGTAGAGGTCCCAAATAAGGGTGTCGGTGGGACTAGTAATTTTTTTTAACTCTTGTGGAGTTATACTCCGATTTGAATAATTCTTCAATGTCAAAATGCCCAAATTCTTAACAAGAAAAAATGTGTAGTAATTTCGCAACCTGAAAGTACGAGGCAAGGTTACATGACAATAGAAGGGTTTTTCAAGGTTTCTACAGACAAGGGTATTCCTTGTGATATATCTCTTTCATATATGTGAAGGGTCTAATATTAGTACTCGACCCAATATCTCAAGGCATCAACTAAGGAGGATCAATGATACCCTTAGTTGTACTACCCGATTACCCAGGTACTAGAGAGTATATTCCCGAGTGTTGTTCTCGGTGGAAAAATAGTAGTCAGGTGACCGATCGGTACTGTTGTTCTCAGTGGAAAAATAGTAATCAGGTGACCGATCGGTTAATCTAGGGATGGTTTCAATATATCCTCAGGTCTACCGATATACCATAGGTACGAGGAAGAGAAAATCTATGTGCATGCATTGTGTAATGTGCTACCACTCGAAGGGGTGCCAACATGGGTTACAAGGGTGTCCAACAACATGAGCTTAAAAACCTCTTGTAGTTCCTATGTGTATGCTTCCCCAACCGTGGATTTATGTGTTGAATGACATCTCTATAGTTAAAATATGTCGAAACATGTCTCTAGCCTACAAATTTCTAAAAACAATTGGTGTGTGTTGTCCTGGGAAAGAGCTATGATACCACTTGTAATATGATTAACCTGAAACAAAAAAAAAACAAACAAATATGCCCCAAGAATAACAAGAACATTAAATAGAGAGAAGGAATATAATATTGGTAGCACCAAGAAATATTTGTTCACTTGCCTCTTCAAGGGGACAACCTCCAAATTTAAACTGTGTCCTGGTTAGCTTTCCTACTTGGCAGGGTTTACACACAGAATCTTGTGGCTTTGATATTATTGGAAGATATGTTACTGCCTCCTTCCCCTATCTTCCGCTAATGTGACCTTGGGCAATGATCTCATGTGACCATGCGATTGCAGGCGCGACCAAAGGTGGTTTGAGATCAAAATGTGTTTCGCCCCACAATTTACCTCGAGCCTCCATGTGTCCTTTCTCCAAAACCGTGGTTTCAATTGTGGCCCACCTTCAACTTTCTAAAGTTCGCGACCTTCAATCCCTACAATGCGATGGGACCATCGATCTCATGATCTTGACGATTCTCCTGAACGAACGGTTCAGATCTATTCTCTCAAGTCTGCAGATCAGATCTAGCCTTCCTAAATCGACGGCTATGATTTACTTCATGATCCGGGCTCTGGGAGTTTCAAATATCAAACCCTGCTTTCCTCCATACATCAATCTTTTGGAGTCAATGATCTACGGACACCTGTCCTTCTCAATCGACGGCTCTGCCTCTACTTCAGGAATTTGACCTTTCAACCAGATCAACGGTTATGTGGCCCCTTTCTTGATCAACGGTCGAGATCTCCTTCGGGTCTCTGGACTTATGAAATCTCAAGTCTCAAACTTTACTTCCCCTTGAAGTATGCGGATTACTGCCACATGTCCTCTTGGATCGGACGATTGAGGTTTACTTTGGGTCTTTACCCGAAGTGCACAGGATTACGCCACGTCTTTTCTGGATCAGACGACCTGGATATACTTTAGAAGATCTGATGCTTGAGATCTTCTTCAGATGATCTAACGATTGAGATCTACTTCGAATGATCCGATAGTCGAGAATTTATTTCAGCTTTCCAGGTCTCTGGGCTTCGAGAATTTCAAAACTCAAACTGACGCTTTGGATCAAATGGACCAGATTCACTTCAAACGATCTTATGCTTGAGATATTCTTCGGATGATCTGACGACTAATATCTACTTCGGATGATCCAGCGGTCGAGAATGTATTTCATCTCTACGGGTCTCCAGGCTTTGGGAATTTAAAAACTCAAACTGACGCTCTGGATCAGACAGCCTAGATTCACTTCGGATGATCTTACGCTCGATATATTCTTCAGATGATCTGATGACTGAGATCTACTTTGGATGATCCGGCAGTTGAGAATGTATTTCGGCTCTCCGGGCTTCGGCTGTTAGCACTAGAAGTCACCTCATGTTAGCACTAGAAATCACCTCTGGATTGCAGCAGAGGTAAGCCCAGTGCCCATCAGTTTATGTCACAATGAATAGATTTAATGGTGGTCTATTGGACGTAGTCTCAGAATTATATCGCTTTAACTCAGAAAATTGGGTTGCTATGCACAGGTAGGTGAGGTATTGATCTAACTTCAGTCAATAAGCTTGGTATAGTGGTGAGTAGGAGGAAGAACTTGAGAAAGAATGAAGAGGTCTTCTATGGACATCTGGTCTTCCAGCAGCCTATGGGGGAAAAGCTTCAGATACAAGATCCTCTTGGATCCAAAAACTTCAAGAGACTGAAAACGTTGTAACAACACTGCAAATCAAACATACATCACAACACGATTACAATAGCTCGATGGGATCATCCATGCCCGATCTCTTAGTATCAAAGGCAAAAGAGATGGAAAAGAAGGTTGATTGTTATTAGACAAGAAGTCTCACGAACAATACATAATCAGAGAACCAGAGGCTTTACTAAAAATTTACAATCGAGATCTTAGCTCAACCATCGACACTAACAAAATATGAGAAAGACTCCTATATACTCAGAGCAAGACCCAGAAGCGTGCACGAGTCTCTATATTGAAGGCATTACGTCTGCATGCTTCATGGCAGACTGTGCATGCAGTCTCCTATCAGAAGCAAGCTCTGTCAGACACAATCATGTTTCAGGAAGGCTCTCTAGCTGAGCCGACTTACTAACAGTCCTTTTCTCAGGATTTCCATTTATGGTGGAAACGATGTTCAACCACCACCAACCAAACTCAATAATTACTTCATCAGGATGGAGAAGGCCCAAGTCAACTCTGCACTTGGTAAATGTGGCGGCCTCTCCATACTTCCATCTGGATCTGATTCGGAAGCTCACAGGGAGGCTAGCAGGCAGACGCGGATGAGGACCTGGCAAGGCATTTGGCGTAATCGGCATAGAATAGTGGACAAGGGATGGCCAGGTGGGTAGTCGTGGCTAGGAAGAGGAGACTGAGGTTAGCGTGGAGGCCACAAAAGAGAGAGCTGAGGTGTAATGGGATGGAGGTGATGTGGAGTGAGACGATGACGAGGAGTAAGAAGGGAGGTCGCAAGGCAATAGGTAATGGAGTCGAGACCCGACACAGGTGGAAATGGCGTGGAGAAAAGTGGTACAGGTGGTGGGAGATGAGAAGGGGAGATGCGACAGGCAGGACAGTGAGTGGAGGACAGGTGTCGGCGGGAGGCGGGAGCGGTAAGAGAGGGTGGTAAGTGGTATACTCATAGGGGGGAGAGAGTGGTAAGCAGTAAAGTGCAGGGGGGGGTCTGAGTTCACGAGGAG